>CM042420.1:21793991-21965603 GCA_023634145.1 Thymallus thymallus
CCCCCCCCACCTCACCGTCTACCTGTAAATGATGTCCTGTATCATTCTGGTGTGTGTCGTCCCCCACACTTCCTCATTTGAATAGTCACTTCCTGACAGATTGGATGTGATTGGCCGAACACAGCGTTCCATGGGACTCTCGAGGCAAGACGTAGGAGGAAGGAAGACAGAATGAGAATGGACAGATTGGTGAAAGTGAGAGCAATGAGAAAAACACACAGTTCCATAAATGTGTTGAAGCAACAGCAGGAGAATATTTCATCGCTGCATGATATCCCAAATGGCACCCTAAAGTAGTGGACTTGAAAGGGAATAGGATGCCATTTGGGAACCATAGCATAGGATACCATGGAGAAGTAGTATGGTATGACAGGAGAATAGAGATATGATCTATAATGGACATGATACTGTTAGGGAGCTGGACTACAGCTAGGAAGGTATTATAATGGCTGGAGTCCTTCCACTAGAGAACAGGTGCCCTTACACAACCCCTCCACACCTTCACTTGTGCTTCTTTGATTATAGACCTCTTATCACAGACACACACACACACACACACACACACACACACACACACACACAAAAACCCGTCCACACCCCACAGACATATACACCTGCCCCCACCCTCCATTGCATCTTAGCTGGGCCCTCTCTCCTGTTTCTACTCCCCTCCCCCCATTCTCACAGCCCCTCCCCCATCTGCTACTCCCTGATAGGCTGATTAATGAGATGAGGAGAAAGTAGGCGGTGTTAATTAAATAAGAGCTGGATTAATGTGTGATTTATGCTGATGACAGCACTATGAGACGCCTCAATGGGGATTTCACACACACACACACACACACACACACACACACACACACACACACACACACACACACACACACACACACACACACACACACACACACACCACACACACACACACACACACACACACACACACACACACACACACACACACACACACACACACACACACACACACACACACACACACACACACACACAATCAAACAAGCACACACAGACATTCACACACACACAAACACACGCACACACACACACAAACACCCCAGACACTCCTGGTCCCTTAATAAGCAACCAGGTGTTAGACAGATGAAATACTGATTCAGGCTTTATAACTGTGGAATTGTATTCATAATTAGGCTAAGGCTTGTCATTTAGGTTGTAGGGCTTTATGTGTGGAGAAGTGGTATGGCCCTACAACATGACCTGACCAGGAAAACTCCTGGCCGTACAACATGACCTGACCAGGAAAAATCCTGGCCCTACATATGACCTGACCAGGAAAACTCCTGGCCCTACACATGACCTGACCAGGAAAACTCCTGGCCCTACACATGCTCATATGCTCTCTGCTGTAGTCCGTCTTAATACCTCTCTCTCCCTCCACCCTCCTCTCTCTCCATCCACCATTCCTTCCTCTCTCTCCCTCCACCCTCCTCCCTCTCCCTCCACCCCCCTCTCTCTCCATCCACCATTCCTTCCTCTCTCTCCATCCATGGGAAACATACTGTGTGCTTAATAAAAAAAACATAGATAATAATAAAAACGTGAAATAAACAAGACATCATTAACAGTAAACATTACACTCACAAAAGTTTAAAAGGAATAGAGACATTTCAAATGTCATATTATGTACAGTTGAAGTTAGACGTTTACATACACCTTAGCCAAATACATTTAAACTAAGTTTTTCACTATCCCTGACATTTAATCCCAGTAAAAATTCCCTGTTTTAGGTCAGTTAGGATCATCACATTCCCAGTGGGTCAGAAGTTTACATACACTCAATTAGTATTTGGTAGCGTTGTCTTTAAATTGTTTAACTTGGGTCAAACGTTTCGGGTAGCCTTCCACAAGCTTCCCACAATCAATTGGGTGAATTTTGGCCCATTCCTCCAAAAGGAACTGGTGTAACTGAAACAGGTTTGTAGGCCTCCTTGCTTGCACACACTTTTTCAGTACTGCCCGCAAATGTTCCATTGGATTGAGGTCAGGACCTTGACTTTGTTGTCCTTAAGCCATTTTGCCACAACTTTGGAAGTATGCTTGGGGTCATTGTCCATTTGGAAGACCCATTTGCGACCAAGCTTTAACTTCCTGACTGATGTCTTGAGAAGTTGCTTCAATATATCCACATAAGTTTCCTTCCTCATGATGCCATCTATTTTGTGAAGTGCACCAGTCCCTCCTGTAGCAAAGCACCCCCACAACATGATGCTGCCACCCCCTTGCTTCACGGTTGGGATGGTGTTCTTCGGCTTGCAAGACTCCCCCTTTTTCCTCCAACATAACGATGGTCATTATGGCCAAACAGTTCTCTTTTTGTTTCATCAGACCAGATTACATTCCTACAAAAAGTACGATCTTTGTCCGCCTGTGCAGTTGCAAACTGGAGTCTGGCTTTTTTATGGCAGTTTTGGAGCAGTGGCTTCTTCCTTGCTGAGCGGCCTTTCAGTTTATGTCGATATAGGACTTGTTTTACTGTGGATATAGATACTTTTGTACCTGTTTCCTTCAGCATCTTCACAAGGTCCTTTGCTGTTGTTCTGTGATTGATTTGCACTTTTTGCACCAAAGTATGTTCATCTCTAGGAGACAGAACGCGTCTCCTTCCTGAGCAGTATGACGGCTGTGTGGTCCCATGGTGTTTATAATGCGTACTATTGTTTGTACAGATTAACATGGTACCTTCAGGCGTTTGGAAATTGCTCCCAAGGATGAACCAGACTTGTGGAAGTCTACAATTTGTTTTCTGAGGTATTGGCTGATTTATTTAGATTTTCCCATGATGTCGAGCAAAGAGGCACTGAGTTTGAAGGTAGGCCTTGAAATACATCCACAGATACATCTCCAATTGACTCAAATTATGTCAGTTAGCCTATCGGAAGCTTCTAAAGCCATGACCTCATTTTCTGGAATTTTCCATGCTGTTTAAAGGCACAGTCAACTTAGTGTACTGTATGTAAACTTCTGACCCACTGTAATTGTGATATAGTGAATTATAAGTGACATAATCTGTCTGTAAACAATTGTTGGAAGAATTACTTGTCATGCACAAAGTTGTCCTAACCAACTTGCCAAAACTATAGTTTGTTAACATGAAATCTGTGGAGTGGTTGAAAAATGAGTTTTAATGACTTCAACCTAAGTGTATGTAAACTTCCGACTTCAACTGTATATGTACAGTGTTATAACGATGTGCAAATAGTTAAAGTACAAAAGGGAAAATAAATACTGTAAACATAAATCTGGGTTGTATTTACAATGGTGTTTGTTCTTCACTGGTTGCCCTTTTCTTGTGGCAACAGGTCACAAATCTTGCTGCTGTGATGGCACACTGTGATATTTCACCCAATAGATGTGGGAGTTCATCAAAATTGGGTTTGTTTTCTAATTCTTTGTGGGTCTGTGTAATCTGAGAGAAATATGTGTCTCTAATATGGTTATACTTTTGGCAGGTAGATAGGAAGATAGGAAGTGCAGCTCAGTTTCCACCTCACTTTCTGGGCAGTGTGCACATAGCCTGTCTTCTCTTGAGAGCCAGGCCTTTCTCAATTGCAAGGCTATGCTCGCTGAGTCTGTACATAGTCAAAGCTTTCCTTAATTTTCGGTTAGTGACAGTGGTCAGGTATTCTGCCACTGTGTACTCTCTGTTTAGGGCCAAATAGCATTCCAGTTTGCTCAGTTTTTTGGTAAATTATTTCTCATGTGTAAATATCTTTTTGTTTTCTCATGATTTGGTTGGGTCATATTATGTTGCTGTCCTGGGGCTCTGTGGGGTCTGTTTGTTTGTGAACAAAGCCCCAGGACCATTTCGCTAGGTTCATTTCTCTGTAGCTAATGGCTTTGTTATGGAAGGTATGGTAACTGCTTCCTTTTAGATGGTTGTAGAATTTATTGGCTCTTTTCTGGATTTTGATAATTAGCGGGTATCGGTCGAATTGTGCTCCGCATGCATAATTTGGTGTTTTACGTTGTACACCGAGGATGAATTCTCCAGAATTCTCTCTCTCTCTTTGTCTCTTGCCCTCTGTCTCCCTCTCTCTCCCCCTCTGTCCCTCTCTCTCTCTCTCTCTCTCTCTCTCTCTCTCTCTCTCTCTCTCTGGTGATGGATGTCGCTGCCTGTGCACTGACCACTGTGACAGATGAGGTGATTACACTAGCATATCCCCCTCTCCAGAAAAAGAAAGGAAAACATCATCCTTTCTTCTCTCCACAACAGCCTTATGTGTAAAAACACACTATCATCACATACACACTATCATCACATACGCACTATCATCACATACACACTATCATCACATACACACTATCATCACATACGCACTATCATCACATACACACTATCATCACATACGCACTATCATCACATACACACTATCATCACATACGCACTATCATTACATACGCACTATCATCACATACGCACTATCATCACATATGCACTATCATCACATGCGCACTATCATCACATACACACTATCATCACATACGCACTATCATCACATACACACTATCATTACATACACACTATCATCACATACGCACCCTCATCACATACACACTATCATCACATACACACTATCATCACATACGCACTATCATCACATACACACTATCATCACATACACACTATCGTCACATACACTATCATCACATACACACTATCATCACATACACACTATCATCACATAATCACTATCATCACATACACACTATCATCACATACACACTATCATCACATATACACTATCATCTCATACACACTATCATCACATATACACTATCATCTCATACATACTATCATCACATTCACACTATCATCACATACACACTATCATCACATATACACTATCATCTCATACACACTATCATCACATATACACTATCATCTCATACATACTATCATCACATTCACACTATCATCACATACACACTATCATCACATACACACTATCATCACACACACTATCATCACATACACACTATCATCACAAACACATTATCATCACATACACACTATCGTCACATACACACTATCATCCCCTATCATCACCTACAGTACAGTACAGCCTACACTACAAAGCAGCCCACAGTACAGTATAGCCTACAGTACAGTATAGCCTACATTATAGTATAGTATAGCCTACAGTACAGTACAGCCTACAGTACAGCGCTGACTGAAGAGTATGGGACACAATTGTGAGATATGAGTATAATTAGATTCCAGTCAGATGACTGCTGCTAGATGCTAGCTAGGCACACTGTCATATCTTGATTTACAACGTTCTCACTGGAGCACAACAACAGTCTGTCATGTTTTCTGTCTCATATACATATCTGAAGGTCAGAGGTGAGGAGGATTTCCATATCTTATGCTGATCCTCTGAGAACTCATAACAAGTTAACTGAAACTGCCTAGCTAACAGCCAAGAGAGACTGAACAAAGAGAGAGTGAAGAATGAGAGAAGACAGCGAGAACTAGAAAGGCTGAAAAGAAAGGACACTCCAGCATCTTGGTGGATGCTTCCCAAAACATAATGGATCTTATAAATCAACATGTTGGTCTCGGTTTTCAGTCTAGAACTAAATTGGCTGACAGAGAGGATGTTTCTGGTTAGTCTTACAGTGAAAAGAGGTAGCCATTTTGGCTCATAACAATGCCACTAATGACCCAAAATGGCCGTCTCTGTATTGACGTCCCCAGTCACTGGAGGGTCACAGGAAGACTGATTGGTGTCATAGTGGCAGTCAGCTTCCATTGACATGCCATTGATCTGAATGAGGCCATGGCTCCACTCAACTTAAAGGCCTGAATCAATCTATATACACTGAGTACACCAAACATTAGGAACACTGAGTTGCCCCCCTATGGACTCTACAATGTGTCGAAAGCGTTCCACAGGGATGCTGGCTCATGTTGACTCCAATGCTTCCCAAAGTTGTGCCAAGTTGGCTGGATGTCCTTTGAGTGGCGGACCGTTCTTTATACACATGAAAAACTGTTCTTGACACAAACCGGTGCGCCTGGCCCCACTACCATACCCCATTCAAAGGCATTTAAAGGCTATATTTTGTCTTGCCCATTCACCCACTGAATGGCACACATAAACAATCCATGTCTCAATTTTCTAAAGGCTTAAAAATCCTTCTTTAACCTGTCTCCTCCCCTTCATCTACACTGATTGAAGTGGATTTAACAGGTGACATCAATAAGGGATCATAGTCACTGTCTCCCTCTGTCCCTAGCTTCTCTCACCTCATGTACCATACTGTAGACTGTCTCCCTTTGTCCCTAGCTCCTCTCACCTCATGTACCATACTGTAGACTGTCTCCCTCTGTCCCTAGCTCCTCTCACCTCATGTACCATACTGTACACTGTCTCCCTTTGTCCCTAGCTTCTCTCACCTCATGTACCATACTGTAGACTGTCTCCCTCTGTCCCTAGCTCCTCTCACCTCATGTACCATACTGTAGACTGTCTCCCTTTGTCCCTAGCTTCTCTCACCTCATGTACCATACTGTAGACTGTCTCCCTCTGTCCCTAGCTCCTCTCACCTCATGTACCATACTGTAGACTGTCTCCCTCTGTCCCTAGCTCCTCTCACCTCATGTACCATACTGTAGACTGTCTCCCTCTGTCCCTAGCTCCTCTCACCTCATGTACCATACTGTAGACTGTCTCCCTTTGTCCCTAGCTTCTCTCACCTCATGTACCATACTGTAGACTGTCTCCCTCTGTCCCTAGCTCCTCTCACCTCATGTACCATACTGTAGACTGTCTCCCTCTGTCCCTAGCTCCTCTCACTTCATGTGCCATACTGTAGACTGTCTCCCTCTGTCCCTAGCTCCTCTCACCTCATGTACCATACTGTAGACTGTCTCCCTTTGTCCCTAGCTTCTCTCACCTCATGTACCATACTGTAGACTGTCTCCCTCTGTCCCTAGCTCCTCTCACTTCATGTACCATACTGTAGACTGTCTCCCTCTGTCCCTAGCTCCTCTCACCTCATGTACCATACTGTAGACTGTCTCCCTTTGTCCCTAGCTTCTCTCACCTCATGTACCATACTGTAGACTGTCTCCCTCTGTCCCTAGCTCCTCTCACCTCATGTACCATACTGTAGACTGTCTCCCTCTGTCCCTAGCTCCTCTCACCTCATGTACCACACTGTAGACTGTCTCCCTCTGTCCCTAGCTCCTCTCACCTCATGTACCACACTGTAGACTGTCTCCCTCTGTCCCTAGCTCCTCTCACCTCATGTACCATACTGTAGACTGTCTCCCTCTGTCCCTAGCTCCTCTCACCTCATGTACCATACTGTAGACTGTCTCCCTTTGTCCCTAGCTCCTCTCACCTCATGTACCATACTGTAGACTGTCTCCCTCTGTCCCTAGATCCTCTCACCTCATGTACCATACTGTAGACTGTCTCCCTTTGTCCCTAGCTCCTCTCACCTCATGTGCCATACTGTAGACTGTCTCCCTCTGTCCCTAGCTCCTCTCACCTCATGTACCATACTGTAGACTGTCTCCCTCTGTCCCTAGCTCCTCTCACCTCATGTACCATACTGTAGACTGTCTCCCTCTGTCCCTAGCTCCTCTCACCTCATGTACCATACTGTAGACTGTCTCCCTCTGTCCCTAGCTCCTCCCACCTCATGTACCATACTGTAGACTGTCTCCCTCTGTCCCTAGCTCCTCTCACCTCATGTACCATACTGTAGACTGTCTCCCTCTGTCCCTAGCTCCTCTCACCTCATGTACCATACTGTAGACTGTCTCCCTCTGTCCCTAGCTCCTCTCACCTCATGTACCATACTGTAGACTGTCTCCCTCTGTCCCTAGCTCCTCTCACCTCATGTACCACACTGTAGACTGTCTCCCTCTGTCCCTAGCTCCTCTCACCTCATGTACCACACTGTAGACTGTCTCCCTCTGTCCCTAGCTCCTCTCACCTCATGTACCATACTGTAGACTGTCTCCCTCTGTCCCTAGCTCCTCTCACCTCATGTACCATACTGTAGACTGTCTCCCTTTGTCCCTAGCTCCTCTCACCTCATGTACCATACTGTAGACTGTCTCCCTCTGTCCCTAGATCCTCTCACCTCATGTACCATACTGTAGACTGTCTCCCTTTGTCCCTAGCTCCTCTCACCTCATGTACCATACTGTAGACTGTCTCCCTCTGTCCCTAGATCCTCTCACCTCATGTACCATACTGTAGACTGTCTCCCTTTGTCCCTAGCTCCTCTCACCTCATGTACCATACTGTAGACTGTCTCCCTCTGTCCCTAGCTCCTCTCACCTCATGTACCATACTGTAGACTGTCTCCCTCTGTCCCTAGCTCCTCTCACCTCATGTACCATACTGTAGACTGTCTCCCTCTGTCCCTAGCTCCTCTCACCTCATGTACCATACTGTAGACTGTCTCCCTCTGTCCCTAGCTCCTCCCACCTCATGTACCATACTGTAGACTGTCTCCCTCTGTCCCTAGCTCCTCTCACCTCATGTACCATACTGTAGACTGTCTCCCTCTGTCCCTAGCTCCTCTCACCTCATGTACCATACTGTAGACTGTCTCCCTCTGTCCCTAGCTCCTCTCACCTCATGTACCATACTGTAGACTGTCTCCCTCTGTCCCTAGCTCCTCTCACCTCATGTACCATACTGTAGAATGTCTCCCTTTGTCCCTAGCTCCTCTCACCTCATGTACCATACTGTAGACTGTCTCCCTCTGTCCCTAGCTCCTCTCACCTCATGTACCATACTGTAGACTGTCTCCCTCTGTCCCTAGCTCCTCTCACCTCATGTACCATACTGTAGACTGTCTCCCTCTGTCCCTAGCTCCTCTCACCTCATGTACCATACTGTAGACTGTCTCCCTTTGTCCCTAGCTCCTCTCACTTCATGTACCATACTGTAGACTGTCTCCCTCTGTCCCTAGCTCCTCTCACCTCATGTACCATACTGTAGACTGTCTCCCTTTGTCCCTAGCTTCTCTCACCTCATGTACCATACTGTAGACTGTCTCCCTCTGTCCCTAGCTCCTCTCACCTCATGTACCATACTGTAGACTGTCTCCCTCTGTCCCTAGCTCCTCTCACCTCATGTACCATACTGTAGACTGTCTCCCTCTGTCCCTAGCTCCTCTCACCTCATGTACCACACTGTAGACTGTCTCCCTCTGTCCCTAGCTCCTCTCACCTCATGTACCACACTGTAGACTGTCTCCCTCTGTCCCTAGCTCCTCTCACCTCATGTACCATACTGTAGACTGTCTCCCTCTGACCCTAGCTCCTCTCACCTCATGTACCATACTGTAGACTGTCTCCCTTTGTCCCTAGCTCCTCTCACCTCATGTACCATACTGTAGACTGTCTCCCTCTGTCCCTAGATCCTCTCACCTCATGTACCATACTGTAGACTGTCTCCCTTTGTCCCTAGCTCCTCTCACCTCATGTACCATACTGTAGACTGTCTCCCTCTGTCCCTAGCTCCTCTCACCTCATGTACCATACTGTAGACTGTCTCCCTCTGTCCCTAGCTCCTCTCACCTCATGTACCATACTGTAGACTGTCTCCCTCTGTCCCTAGCTCCTCTCACCTCATGTACCATACTGTAGACTGTCTCCCTCTGTCCCTAGCTCCTCCCACCTCATGTACCATACTGTAGACTGTCTCCCTCTGTCCCTAGCTCCTCTCACCTCATGTACCATACTGTAGACTGTCTCCCTCTGTCCCTAGCTCCTCTCACCTCATGTACCATACTGTAGACTGTCTCCCTCTGTCCCTAGCTCCTCTCACCTCATGTACCATACTGTAGACTGTCTCCCTCTGTCCCTAGCTCCTCTCACCTCATGTACCATACTGTAGAATGTCTCCCTTTGTCCCTAGCTCCTCTCACCTCATGTACCATACTGTAGACTGTCTCCCTCTGTCCCTAGCTCCTCTCACCTCATGTACCATACTGTAGACTGTCTCCCTCTGTCCCTAGCTCCTCTCACCTCATGTACCATACTGTAGACTGTCTCCCTCTGTCCCTAGCTCCTCTCACCTCATGTACCATACTGTAGACTGTCTCCCTTTGTCCCTAGCTCCTCTCACCTCATGTACCATACTGTAGACTGTCTCCCTCTGTCCCTAGCTCCTCTCACCTCTTTGACCTTTTCATTTGTACAAGGAAGTGTTATCAGTGTCTCTGGAATTGCCACCGGAGAGCAACACGCACTGATATGCAGGAACAGCTTTGTTCTATTGTTGGAGGAAAGTTTGGTCAATCAGCTGTATCTGGTTGACATTCTTGACCCGTGGTGTTGAATCTGAGAATCAAATTAGAAAGGGAAATATATTCTCTGGTGGAGCAGGAGATTGATTCAGCTACAAGAGGAGTTTGTCTGAATACATGATAACAGTCTTCCTGCTCTAGGCTGTTGACTCCATTGATTTGCAATGAGTTGGAGTGTTTTGGATTGTTGAATGTTGTGTGTGTGTGTGTGTGTGTGTGTGTGTGTGTGTGTGTGTGTGTGTGTGTGTGTGTGTGTGTGTGTGTGTGTGTGTGTGTGTGTGTGTGTGTGTGTGTGTGTGTGTGTGTGTGTGTGTGTGTGTGTGTGTGTGTGTGTGTGTGTGGGACTAAAACAATCAAGCCATGTGTTGATGAGCTGATGTCTGCATGGCACCGCAAAAATATTATTCCTATTTATCTAAGATTGTGTCCTATTAAATTTACCACAGCTAATTACCAAATGGATAGTTTGCTGTGTAGATTGTCAGATCACTTGCTTCAAAGGTTATGAAATGTGTTGGGTGGAGAGTCACCTAGTCGTCCGTCCATCTGTCAACGTGGAAATAAGATGATCCACACGGTGACAGACAGACGGCTTTCTCTCTAAACCCACTCCAGTAAAAGTGCTGCGACAGATGGGACGTGAATAAACTCACTGTCCTTTTTTTCCCCCTCTCTCTCCACAGAGATAGAAGAGAGAGGCGAGAGGAGCCAGTCCATTTGAGTGTGTGTGTGTGTGTGTGTGTGTGTGTGTGTGTGTGTGTGTGTGTCCGTGCGCATGCATAAACACGTGTGTGTGCCTATAATACCAAGTGGTGGGCGCTTTGGCTTCCAAAATGGTGTCTTACATTTACATTAGAAGACATCAATCTCTGAGAGGGGGAACAGAATGGGAGGGTGTATTATGAACACTGGTCTGGTAAAACAGTGAATGACCTTAAATAACATTGACAACTGGAGCGGTTGAACGCAATCCATCTTTTTGGGCATTAGGCATTCAGTGTAATTATTATTATTGCTGCCCATTTATCTCCCAGATGTTCCTGAATTACTCTCTCTCTCTCTGTTTCCCTACTCTCTCTCTCTCTCTCTCTCTCTCTGTTTCCCTACTCTCTCTCTCTCTCTCTCTCTGTTTCCCTACTCTCTCTCTCTCTCTCTCTCTCTCTCTCTCTCTCTCTCTCTCTCTCTCTCTCTCTCTCTCTTGGTTTCCCTACTCTCTCTCTCTCTCTCTCTCTCTCTCTCTCTCTCTCTCTCTCTCTCTCTCTCTCTCTCTCTCTCTGTTTCCCTACTCTCTCTCTCTCTCTCTCTCTCTCTCTCTCTCTCTCTCTCTCCCTCCCTCCCTCCCTCCCTCCCTATGTGTTGTGAGTCACAGTGGTCCAGTCACCGCTCTCTCCCGGAGCACCCTCCCTCCCTCCCTCCCTCCCTCCCTCCCTGTGTGTTGTGACTGAGAGCCTTTGTTTGTTGAACCGTCCCTCTCAGAGAGCTAGCACTGCAGGTTGAGTTATGGCCTGTGTGAGTTTGGTCCCTGAACAAACACCCCATGGCAGCTTGGGATTGGTCTATTTATTTTCCCATTAGGGGACGGACAACTGTCAACTGGAATGGCCTCACGTGCTGCTGGTGCTGGCCTGTTGTAGCCTGTACAGCACACCACACACACGCATGCATGCACACACACACACACACACACACACACACACACACACACACACACACACACACACACACACACACACACACACACACACACACACAACACAAATTCAACCCTGCACCTTAGAGGCTGCTGCCCTACGTACATAGACATTCAACACTGGTCACTTTAATAATGTTTACATACTGTTTTCCCATTTCATATGTATATACTGTATTCTAGTCAAGGCCATCCTGTTTAAATATTGCTGTACATATACTATTCTATCCAACATATTCTTCAGATACACTAAATATTCTATCCACATACTGTCCATAATGTCCATACATACCATCACATATATAAACTGTATACATATTGCTCGACATTGCTCGTCCTAATATTTAAATATTTCTTAATTCCATTCTTCAACTTTTAGATTTGTGTGTATTGTTAGATATTGCGAGATATTACTGCACCGTTGGAGCTAGAAACACAAGCATTTCACTACACCTGCAATAACATCTGCTAAACATGCGACCAGCACAATTGTATTTGTTTTCATATTGTTTGAACCTCACCACCCCACGTATCAAACCACACATTTTTTATGGGTTACTTAAAGACCTGAGTGGTGTTTTACAACAGTATTAATAACAGCCATCCTCTCTCTTCCTTCAGTGATTGGAATGTAGACACAGAGACATAGAAATATGCTCTATATATATTCTGAACAGTGCTATGGGGTTAGGAAGATCTGCTGTAGATCCAGCAACAATATAATATATGATGAAGTCGCCACCTAGTGGCTGGGAAATCCACACACCACAGGATCAATGGGGGGAAACAGTTACAGTACAAAGATAAATAAACCATGGCAGTTGGTAGTATTGGGGGGCAGAGAGAAATACAAGAGGTTAACAGAGGAGGAAATAGAGGATGGAGTAAAACAGTTAACCTCTATGAATGATGCAGTACAGTGGAGCTATAGACGTCCTGGAACCTCTATGACCGAGGCAGTACAGTGGAGCTATAAACGTTCTGGAACCTCTATGAATGAGGCAGTACAGTATAGCTATAGACTTCTGGAACCTCTATGAATGAGGCAGTACAGTATAGCTATAGACTTCTGGAACCTCTATGAATGAGGCAGTACAGTGGAGTTATAGACGTTCTGGAACCTCTATGAATGAGGCAGTACAGTATAGCTATAGACTTCTGGAACCTCTATGACCGAGGCAGTACAGTGGAGCTATAAACGTTCTGGAACCTCTATGAATGAGGCAGTACAGTGGAGTTATAGACGTTCTGGAACCTCTATGAATGAGGCAGTACAGTATAGCTATAGACTTCTGGAACCTCTATGAATGAGGCAGTACAGTATAGCTATAGACTTCTGGAACCTCTATGAATGAGGCAGTAAAGTGGAGTTATAGACGTTCCAGAAACCCTATGAATGAGGCAGTACAGAGGAGCTATAGACGTTCTGGAAACGTTATCAGACTATTCAAGTGCTGCCTTAAGGGCCTTGTGGGCCCTGGTCAAAAGTAGTGCACTATAGAGGGAATAGGGTGGCATTTAGTATTTAGTATTTATTAGGATCCACAATTAGTTGTTGCCGTGGCAACGGCTACTCTTCCTGGAGTCCAAACAAGAAACAAAACAACAAATAAAATCTATAATATACATAGATATAGATTGCACTACATTTCCATTGCAATGTAGCCATTCAGCAGACTCTCCCATCCAGAAAGACCCACAGCTAGTGCATTCATCTTAAGATAGCCAGGCAAGACAACCACATATCACAGTCTTATCCCATCCACGTATCACATACATAATACAATGCATAATACAATACAAAATACAATACATATTAGTATACATAATACAATACGTAATACAATACAAATTACAATACATATTACAATACATAATACAATACATAAGACAATAATAATACAATACAAAATACAATACATATCAGTATACAAAATACAATACATAATACAATACAAAATATATCAAAATGTCTTCACCGTCCCTGTCGTGATGTTTTTATTGCTAGTTGAGTTACCTGGGGTGGCAGAGAATTCCATTAAGTCATGGCTCTAGTTAATTCTGTGTGTTTTCCAGCCTCTGTTCTGGACCTGGGGACCGTGAAGAGACCTCTGGTTGCATGTCTTGTGTTGTACTGATGAGTGTCAACTGGTTGAACAGACAGTTTGGTACCTTCAACACATCAACACCTCACACAAAGACCAATAGTGTTGCAGTCAATCTCTCCTCAACATCTAAGCATAATACACGCTGCTCTGTTCTGGACCAACTGTAATTGACCTATGACCTTCTTTACCGCACAACTGGGCAGTAGTCCAGGTGCGACAAAACTAGGGTCTGTAGGACCTGTCTGGTTGACTGAGATATCAAGAAAGCAGAGCAACGCCTTATCATGGACAGACCTCTTCCCATTTTAACAAGCATTGAGTCTACATGTTTTGACCATGATAGCTTGCTATCTAGGGTTACACCCAGCAGTTCCATCTCCTCAACTTGCTCAATAGCCACGTTATTCAATAATAGATCCAGATGAGGTTAAGGTTGAGCGAGTGTATCGCTTTTAAGCATTTAGCATGACTTCCTATTGCTAGTTACCCTAAAACTGACTGGAGCTCTATGTTAAGGGTGTCAGTTATTTATTTGACTGTTGCAGCCGATGTGTATACTGTTGAGTCGTCAGTGTACATGGACACACAGGCTTTATTCAAGGAAGGTCATTAGTAAACACAGAAAACAATAATTGTCCAACCCGGCTGCCCTGCGGTACACCACACACAACCGAATTTGCATTAGAGAAGCTTCTATTAAAGAAAACCCCCTGTGTTCTACTGGATAGGTACCTGTCCATCCATGATAAGGCAGAGGATGTTAAGCCATAACACTTGTGTTTTTTTCAGCAATATGTTATGACCAATGATATCAAAGGCTGCACTGAAGTCTAACTTAACAACTCCCACAAACGTCTTATTATCAATTTCCTTCAGCCAAACATCAGTCATCACATGTATATACTGTATTCTATACTATTCTACGCTATCTTAGTCACTTAATAATGTTTATATATCTTGCATTGCTCATCTCATATGTATATACTGTATTCTATACTATTCTACTGTATCTTAGTCCATGCCGCTCTGACATCGCTTGTCCATATATATATATATACACTGCTCAAACAAATAAAGGGAACACTAAAATAACACATCCTAGATCTGAATGAATGAAATAATCTTATTAAATACTTTTTTCTTTACATAGTTGAATGTGCTGACAACAAAATCACACAAAAATTATCAATGGAAATCAAATTTATAAACCCATGGAGGTCTGGATTTGGAGTCACACTTAAAATTAAAGTGGAAAACCACACTACAGGCTGATCCAACTTTGATGTAATGTCCTTAAAACAAGTCAAAATGAGGCTCAGTAGTGTGTGTGGCCTCCACGTGCCTGTATGACCTCCCTACAACGCCTGGGCATGCTCCTGATGAGGTGGCGGATGGTCTCCTGAGGGATCTCCTCCCAGACCTGGACTAAAGCATCCGCCAACTCCTGGACAGTCTGTGGTGCAACGTGGCGTTGGTGGATGGAGCGAGACATGATGTCCCAGATGTGCTCAATTGGATTCAGGTCTGGGGAACGGGCGGGCCAGTCCATAGCATCAATGCCTTCCTCTTGCAGGAACTGCTGACACAGTCCAGCCACATGAGGTCTAGCATTGTCTTGCATTAGGAGGAACCCAGGGCCAACCGCACCAGCATATGGTCTCACAAGGGGTCTGAGGATGTCATCTCGGTACATAATGTCAGTCAGGCTACCTCTGGCGAGCACATGGAGGGCTGTGCGGCCCCCCAAAGAAATGCCACCCCACACCATGACTGACCCACCGCCAAACCGGTCATGCTGGAGGCTGTTGCAGGCAGCAGAACGTTCTCCACGGCGTCTCCAGACTGTCACGTCTGTCACATTTGCTCAGTGTGAACCTGCTTTCATCTGTGAAGAGCACAGGGCGCCAGTGGCGAATTTGCCAATCTTGGTGTTCTCTGGCAAATGCCAAACGTCCTGCACGGTGTTGGGCTGTAAGCACAACCCCCACCTGTGGACGTCGGGCCCTCATACCACCCTCATGGAGTCTGTTTCTGACCGTTTGAGCAGACACATGCACATTTGTGGCCTGCTGGAGGTCATTTTGCAGGGCTCTGGCAGTGCTCCTCCTGCTCCTCCTTGCACAAAGGCGGAGGTAGCGGTCCTGCTGCTGGGTTGTTGCCCTCCTACGGCCTCCTCCACGTCTCCTGATGTACTGGCCTGTCTCCTTGTAGCGCCTCCATGCTCTGGACACTACGCTGACAGACACAGCAAACCTTCTTGACACAGCTCGCATTGATGTGCCATCCTGGATGAGCTGCACTACCTGAGCCACTTGTGTGGGTTGTAGACTCCGTCTCATGCTACCACTAGAGTGAAAGCACCGCCAGCATTCAAAAGTGACCAAAACATCAGCCAGGAAGCATAGGAACTGAGAAGTGGTCTGTGGTCACCACCTGCAGAACCACTCCTTTATTGGGGGTGTCTTGCTAATTGCCTATAATTTCCACCTGTTGTCTATTCCATTTGCACAACAGCATGTGACATGTATTGTCAATCAGTGTTGCTTCCTAAGTGGACAGTTTGATTTCACAGAAGTGTGATTGACTTGGAGTTACATTGTGTTGTTTAAGTGTTCCCTTAATTTTTTTGAGTAGTGTATATAGTCTTAATTAATTCCTTACTTAGATTTGTGTGTATTGGGTATATGTTGTGTAATTGTTAGATATTACTTCACTGTCGGAGCTGTTAAGCATGAATACAAAGGCTCATCATTTGTTGTTTGCATGTCATACCTAAGTTTGCTAATCATGTCAACAAAAAGTAATTCAAGTGGTTGGCAATATCAAAAGGTTTTGTTATAAATGAGCCATTATTCTCAATGAAGGGTGGAGCTGAGTTAGCTTTTCTGCCTAGGATTTGATTTAAGGTACTCCAGAGCTTTTTACTATCATTCTTTATATCATGTATTTTTCTTCTTCTTTTTGTTGAGTTTATTTACGCTTTTTCTCAATTTACTGTATGTTTGCCAATCTTCTGTGTTGCCAGACTTATTTTATACATTGAGACGCAGCCAATGTTTTTATGAGGTTAGAGAGGAAGCCTATAGAAATCTCTAGAGACTCATGAAAGCAACGCAGAGACTTAAAGGCGACTTCATAAACAACTGTTTAGGGTCCTACAGACCCTAAACAAACAACTTTGATCACATGATTATGGTTCATGCAGTCGACATGTAGTCACATTTGACCACGTGAGGTACAATTGACTTCAACAGCTATGCTTAGCCTAATTGTAAAATATGTAGAGGATTTACAGTAAGATACTACTGTATTAATTTGTACAGTAAATGAACATTAACTACTACTGTAATAGAACGAGAGACATAATGACTAGATAAATGTGTTTTTTTGCGGCAGTCACAGACCCCAGCGTGTATCCCAAATGACCCCTGAGCGGGCCCAGTGTTGAGGATCAGCGTGACAGATGGGTTATTGCCTACCCTTACCACCTGGGGGCGGCCCGTCAGGAAGTCCAGGATCCAGTTGCAGAGGGAGGTGTTTAGTCCCAGGATCCTTAGCTTAGTGATGAGCTTTTAGGGCATTATGGTGTTGAACGCTGAGCTGTAGTCAATGAACATCATTCTCACATAGGTGTTCCTTTTATCCAGGTGGGAAAGGGCAGTGTGGAGTGCAATAGAGATTGCATCATCTGTGGATCTGCTGGGGTTTTCTGGCATGATGGTGTTGATGTGTAGTTTGTGTATATATTTGCCTACGTGTCCAGCTCATTTACATGACTACTACTGTACTACACTCTCTCCTTCTGCTTTCAGAGGAGCAGTAGTAATAGCAGGTCTCCCTCTGGGGAAGGGTGTGGTGGAGGTGCCCCACCCTGAGTACTTCCTCCCTGGGGTTAAAATGACCCTGCTCTGCCTCTGTGGATCCAGGACAGCAGGAGGAGTGGGTGGAGGTAAAGCTCAAACCACAAGGTCTGCTATGAGTCTGAGGGGGAAATGACATGGTGGAATCGGAGTAGGTCCCCTAGATTAGTAGCTGAGGAAAACGTGGCAACGCCCAACGTTCTGGTTATAATCTGTGGTTTTAACTCCTAGGAGCTGTAGCTCTTCTGAGAGTTTGGAAATATACATCCTTTGAGGGGTTGAAGGCCTTTTGCAGTATGCATGGTGTGTTGATATTGAACAGTGTTATACTGGATAGATATGATACAATTCAGATATTAGAATGAGATAGTTATTGTTGTGACATATTTGTTGAAAGACAATCATTAATCTGTTCAATAGTAACAATTTGAGTTCAGCCCTTTGGAACTCCCAATCACAGCCGGATTGTGATAACGCCTGGAATCGAACCAGGGTCTGTAGTGACGCCTCTAGCACTGAGATGTAGTGCCTTAGACCGCTGCGCCACTCCACAACATTTTCCTCCTCATCACAACAAAACATTGTATCATAGTGAGAAATAATAACAATAATAATAATACTCATAATACTCCTACTACTACTAATACTACTAATAATAACATAATAATAGTATTGGAACGTATCAACTATGTGCGCTTTACTGCTCCATCGTCACATGACACCGTTTCTTCTGCGTGATGACGTCACAGCTAGAGGCAGGTCAAGTTACTGTAGTTCGTTTTTTACTTCCCTGTTCTTCCCCTTCTATCATCCACCGGCCCGGGCGACCAAAAGCAAAGCAGACAGGCATAATGTCCCATCAAACGGGCATACAAGGTAAATACATTACATTTAGCTAATTGTCACCAGCTGTTGAAGCCACAACGGAATAGACGATGCGATCGTCGTCCATGACATATTTGATTTAAAAGGATTAAAGCCATAGAAAAAACCTGTTGTATGTGTGTCGTTCTGCATCATCATCGAGAATAAGCAGTGCTTTCTGCACTGTTAAGGTTGCTTCGGTCTTCGCGGTGCACTGGGCGAATGAGAAGAATCTATGACAAGTGTATTCAGCGATGCGTTGTACTAATATGGTCGTGCTGCTGCGATTCAACTGAGATTGTTACGCCGCATAAACACTAGCAGTTTGTCATCAAGCTCTCTGCTGTTGCTGCAGCAGACTATCTGGTCTGTAGCGTTAGTTTCAAAGGTATTTTACAAAAGGAACAAGCCGCCCATTCATCAAATGCGTAAAATTCATCTGGGTGACATTTATGGCCAACATTACTTTTGCCCTTTTGATGTTTGTTTTTGGAATGAGATAACGTTTGATGCAACTGTGTCGATGTTTATGTAACAACTGGCTGCCTAGTAACATTTGGGTCACCTATTTTGGCCAGTAGGCTACCAGAGCTATCTTTATTTATCATGGCACGGCAACGGGTAATACAGTTACATTGATTGGCCTGTAGAAGTCAGGCATGCTTTTGGTTTTGCCCTTATACGCCCTTATACCTGACGTTCATTCTCAGTCTCTATACTATAGTCAATGACCAAGAGAGATCAGCTGCCTGTGCTAATCTTGAAACCTTATTTAATCTAACCCAGTATATTCTACACTTGACTGTCAAGTAATAGGCTATTCCCCATGCTTGTATTCCTTGGCCTTGTTTTCCCTGAATTTCCCTGTTGTGTGAATAGCCAACTTCTCTCTTGAGCCAAAGTTTGCATAAAGAAGTGACAACTTGGCTTGCTTTGACTTCACAGCTGCGGAGGAAGTGAAAGACATCTTTGCTAAGGCGAGGAACGGAGCATATCGCCTGCTGAAGGTCGTCATTGAGATGGGTGAGTATGTAGCCTGCCTAGACTACAGCTGATCAACTCAATCACACCTATTGATCAGAGATGAGCCCTACCATCACTGTATGCAACATGATCAATAGGTAAATAGATTAGTTCAGTAGTTTGTTGATTGGTTACAACTGGTTATATTTACTGTGATATTAAAGACATATACTGTGATCTGAAAAGTGGACTGTATTGTACTGTATTGTACTGTATTGTTATTACACTTCATGTCGTTTGTATGATCTATGTTTGTGGTTGGTTGCCTTTACTGCGCTGCAATCTCAGATACAGTATATTTTACCTGAAAAGACTAAACAGAATTTGTCAGTTGATGTTTACCTGTTCCCATAGTTACATATTGTTGTTATTCCAGAGACTCTGGTGCTGGGAGGCACCAAACATGCGTCTAAGAAGTGGGACCAGGAGTATGATGCCTATGTGCTGCCTCTCCTACAGGATGACATGCCCTCCTACCTCCTGTACAGGCTGGACTCTACTAACAACCAGGGATATGAGTGGATTTTCCTGGCCTGGTCACCTGACCGCTCACCTGTATGTTCATATGTTTCTGTGTTTCGTTCGGACTTTATTTAATCGTCAATATGTTGGTTGGGAGCAAATTCTTCTTTTTATTTTTCTTAATATTTTTCTTCTTCTTCGGAATGCCATAGACATGACAGTTTTTACATCACTATAGCAACTGTTTCACCTTGTAAACACAACTGTCATGGTGTCAATTAGGGCATTTAAAAGTCTCTCTGTTTGTTCCATAGTCCCTCTGTGAAACAGCACTCTAATAAGCCAGAATGCTGTATATAATAACACTGCCCTATCTAGAGAACTACCAACCCACAGTCTAGTCCACACTACAGTACAGGTAGAACCAACAGGGAGAATGTAACACACACAGTGCTGCTTCAAACACACATATGGTCTCTGGTTGGCTAACAATAGAGTGAAAACCCTTACCACTGGGTGAGAGAACTCTTTACTTTAAACAGGTTTTTAGATGAGGGAAAATCTTTTTATGGTTCATATCATTATGTCAAAAGCTACCCCCCATTGAACATTATGTTTATTTATGCTTAGCTTAGGCCCACACTTTGAAGAGATTGTGAAGCAAAGCAAAAAAGTGTGTTTATTGTTGTGCTAAACAAGCATTTTTGCAATTCTAATGTTAGCTAGCAGGAAGCATGAAACATGGCTTCCATCCCAAACCTCAATGAAACAGCGGAAATGGTCACTGTTTCTGAGATGTCTGTATGAAATAGCATTCAGTTCTGGTTTAGATTGCGGTGTACAGTCATATTTAGCAGTTCGAAGAATACTCAAACATGAATTTCTCCCACTTCTATAGGTTAGACAGAAGATGTTATATGCTGCTACAAGAGCTACACTGAAGAAGGAGTTTGGGGGTGGACACATTAAAGATGAAGTATTTGGCACAGTGGAGGTATGTTGAAGAACCTCAATTATTTTATGGCTTACTGGTCTAAGTGGGCTTACCAAACCAGGGTCTGTATACAACACAGATCCTATATAAGCCCTCATACTCTAAATACTCTTCATGAGCTCCAGTTCACCCCTCTCACGGTCCTCTCTCTCCCCAGGATGATGTGTCTCTGAGCGGGTACAGGAAGTACCTGATAGCACAGGCTGCTCCACAACCACTGACCGCTGCTGAGGAGGAGCTGAGGCAGATCAAACTGAGTGAGGTAGAGACGCAGACATACAGACACACACAGACAGACGTACACACACTCTTAGGGAAAAAAGGTTATATCTAGAACCTAAAAGGCTGGCCCCATAGGAGAACACTTTGAAGAAGCCTTTTTGGTTCAAAGTAAAACCCTTTTCGGTTCAATGTCAAATCCTTTCCAAAGAGGGTTTTTCATGTAACCCAAAAGTGTTCTACCTGGAACCAAAAAGGGTTCTCCTATGAGGACAGCCGAAGAACCCTTCTGGAACCCTTTTTTCTAAGAGTGTACACACACACACAGAAATTAATTTACACAACAAACCCAAGGACTTTGCCGCTGACATGTTTGGAAATGTTTTAAAAGATGGAGTCAAATCTATTAGCCTTCAATGGAGAGGCAGAGAGCAATTTACAGCAGGCAATCAATAACAGATCAATGAAGTGGATAGATTTTTCGCACACTAGACTAAACAGCCCAACCTCTGCCCCAGATTCCCTTGGCTTCATGCATTCATAATAATACTATGAGGCACTTTTCCATTTACATCGGTGTGATGATGTCACACACACACACACACGGGTTTTGCTCTTCTTTCCTCGTGGGGGGCAAACAATTCAAAATACTTTTTTCCTAAACCTAAACTCTAACCCTAATTGTAAGCCAACTCTAAACCTGACCCCTAAGCTTAAAATAGCCTTTGTCCTCATGGGGACGTGGGAAATGTCCCCACGAGGGACAATGTTCCTCTGTTTTACTATCCTAGTGGGGACTAATAGGGATAGCTCCTCTCTACCAGTCCATTCGGTTTATATCTTCATCTCTCTCCCCGTCAGATTTCACACTTCATACTAAAAGGTTTATCGTTCCCAAGTAAACATTTACACTGTAAAGCATAGTAAAAATAGGATGTGAATTTACATGTGAACACATACACTCTTAGAAAAAAAGGAGCTATCTAGAACCTAAAAGAGTTTTTCAGCCGTCTGTATAGAAGAACCCTTTGAAGAAGCGTTTGTGGTTCCAGGTAGAACCCTTTTGGTTCCAGGTAGAACTCTTTTGGGTTCTATGTAAAAACCCTTTCCACAGAGGGTTTAACCTGGAACCAAGAAGGTTTCTACCTGGAACCAAAAAGGGTTCTCCTGTGGGGACAGCCCAAGAACCCTTTTTGAAACCTTTTTTTCTAAGAGTGTAGCTACCTATATCAATAGAGTGTAGCTACCTATATCAATAGAGTGTAGCTACCTATATCAATAGAGTGTAGCTACCTATATCAATAGAGTGTAGCTACCTATATCAATAGAGTGTAGCTACCTATATCAATAGTGTGTAGCTACCTATATCTATAGTGTGTAGCTACCTATATCAATAGAGTGTAGCTACCTATATCAATAGAGTAGCTACCTATATCAATAGAGTGTAGCTACCTATATCAATAGAGTGTAGCAACCTATATCAATAGAGTGTAGCTACCTATATCTATAGAGTGTAGCTACCTATATCTATAGAGTGTAGCTATCTATATCAATAGAGTGTAGCTACCTATATCTATAGAGTGTAGCTACCTATATCTATAGAGTGTAGCTACCTATATCTATAGAGTGTAGCTACCTATATCAATAGAGTGTAGCTACCTATATCAATAGAGTGTAGCTACCTATATCAATAGAGTGTAGCTACCTATATCAATAGAGTGTAGCTACCTATATCTATAGAGTGTAGCTACCTATATCTATAGAGTGTAGCTATCTATATCTATAGAGTGTAGCTACCTATATCTATAGAGTGTAGCTACCTATATCTATAGAGTGTAGCTACCTATATCAATAGAGTGTAGCAACCTATATCAATAGAGTGTAGCAACCTATATCAATAGAGTGTAGCTACCTATATCTGTAGACTATATTGTTTGTCTGGGAAGCTGGGTTTATATAGAGACCCCCGACCCCCTTCCCAATCACCAGCTCTATGGGCAAGATTATTATCCACTAATCTACATGCGAGTAAAGAGGCTTTCAGATATGTATTATTCATTTGCTGAGCGACCTACTGCTTGTAATAAGTAGATGGATGAAAAAACATCAGCCCATTCCTTTAGGTACAAGAGATAAACAGGTCATGAAAGGGCATTATAGACCTATACTGATGTTATTATTATTATTATTGGATATTATTATCATTATATTATTATTGGATATTATTCAGAACCGTTTATTTATCGCATTCTGTAAATGTTATATTTAGTTTCATGTATGTCTTTAAATGTTCCATGTATGCCTTTTTTTTATCAAGTTAAATGTATTTTTTTGTGCCTTTCAATAATATATCTTTCTGTTTATCTTTTGCTAATTATTGGTGACACAAATGCAAAATTGGGGTAAGGATAGACTTCCTGTTGTAGTAGGGTTCAGAGTCTAGACTAGCCTGGGCCCTTCTTAAATCACAGCCTGCTGACCAAGGTTGTGGTTGTCTTAGAGTGTGTGAGACACCTAATGACTGTTTGTGTGGTTGTGTTAGTTTAGTTTCAGACCATTAGTCTGGGCCTAGGCCCTTCTCAGAAAAAAAAGCCTGGTGATTTAGTTAAAATAACACCATGTGCGTGTGTCCGTCCAGGTACAGACAGACATCAGTGTGGACACTAAACAGCAGACGCTGACGGGTGTGGCCTTCCCTATGCAGCGAGACGCCATACAGGCTCTGGAACATTTCAGAGAGAAGAGGATCAACTACGTACAGCTGGTGAGTATACTATACTATACTATATCATAGTATAGTATAGTACGTCATAGAATAATATAGTGTAGTACATTATAGTATAGTATATACTAGTATAGTACATCATAGTCAAGAATAGTATAGTAGTAATAGTATAGAATAATATAGTATAAGTCTCCAGAGTGGTGCAGCGGTCTAAAGCACTGCATCTCAGTGCATGAGGCGTCACTACAGACCCGGGTTCGATCCCAGGCTGTATCACAACTGGCCGTGATCAGGTGTCCCATAGGGTGGCGCACAATATAATATAGTACATATTATAATATAGTACATATAGTATATAATAGTATAGTACATCATAGTATAGAATATTGTATAGTATATACTAGTATAGTATATTGTATAGTATATACTAGCATAGTATATTGTATAGTATATACTAGCATAGTATATTGTATAGTATATACTAGTATAGAATAAGATAGTATAGAATAATATAGTTTAGTATAGAATTATATAGCATAGTACATCATATTGTAGTATAGAATAATATAGTACAGAATAATATAATATGGTATAGTAGAGAGACGCCACCCAGTCTCTGGAACAGTTCAGAGAGAATAGGACCAACAAGTACAGCTGGTGAGTATCAGTACTGTCTGGCAATGCCTTATAACTGCCAGAGAAGACTACAATGCGATGGCTTCAACACAAACCAACTGGCACCATGTTTCATGAAAGCCTTATTGTATTGGATGGTTTACAATACAAAGCTTATTAAGGATTGTTTATGACAAAATGCTTCATCATCATCATCATCATCATCTGTATTAACAGGAGATAGATTTTAGGAATGAGTCTATCAAACTGTCCAGCACCACTCCTACAGAACTGAAGGAACTGCCCAAGAGGATCCCCAAGGATGCCGCTCGATACCACTTCTTCCTGTACAAGCATTCCCACGAGGGAGACTACCTGGAGTCTACAGGTAAAGACAACACATTACGAGAACACAGTTCATATTTCGCCATATTGTTTAATACATTTAATATTATACTGCACAATTATTTTTGCTTTATCTACTCCTATTCATACTTGTAGTATGTTATTAAAATGTAATAACAATGTGATAACATGGCATTCAAAGTGGTTTCCTATGTGTGTTGCAGTGTTCATCTACTCCATGCCGGGGTATAAATGTAGCATCAGAGAGAGGATGCTCTACTCCAGCTGTAAGAACCCTCTCCTCGATACTGTGGAGAGCAACCTGCGCATCCAGATAACCAAAAAGGTAAGAGCTGGGTCATGTTCATAATATCACACTGTAGCTAAATGTTTTGCAACAGAACATTTAAACACATTCATTTAGTGTCAGATAGTCCCTCTATTTCAGTCTCTTTTCTTCCATTTGGAACCAAGATTATTTGGTACCTAATGAATAAAACTCAGGTTAACTGCAGTGTGTAACATGAGAGGATGACTTTCAACAGTTTAAAACACTCCTGTGAAAATCCTGTAATGTATTTTTTATAGAATAAGTATAGTATGCACCTCAGTGATATTATTTATTGTATTCTTATTAGTATAAGTATCCCTACTAACTGATTCATTCTGTTTCCCTCCCTTAGCTGGAGATTGATAACGGTGATGAGCTCACCGCAGAATTCATGTACGAAGAGGTCCACCCTAAGCAGCACGCACACAAGCAGGCCTTCCCCAAACCCAAGGGCCCCGCGGGGAAGAAAGGGGGGCGCCGGATCACTAGACCACCAGGGGATGGGGAAGAAGACTAATAAAACACCCCTACATTTTAGTCCACAATGGAACATTCCACTTAATAAATAAGAACCCTTTATCTGGTTGAGTCCCAAATGGCACATATTCACTTTATAGTGCACTACTTTTGACTAGGGCCTATAGGGCTCTGGTTAAAAGGAGTGCACTATATAGGGGATAGGGTGCCATGGGTGCCATGTAGGATACAGCCCATTGACATGACTCCCTCCTAATGCCCTTTAACCTCGTAGACAACCAGCCTGTGGACTATATAAACTATGCACACACAGACCACCACACTAATATAATATAAGCCATGACACTCAAACCTGTGAACTTATTTTTACATTACATTAGTAGCTAGTTATTTAGACAGACAGTAGGTGATGAGCGAGAGACCCTTTAGAACTCCCCTTTATTTTTTTATTTTATTTTGACTATGTTTTTAAGTAGTATGGTTCCCAATCCTGGTTCTGGAGAGCTGGATGTGTTTGACCTGTTTTTTCTAGTGAGTACTTGATACTGATCTGACCACTTCACCTTGTTATTAATGTTCCATCAGTTCAATAATGCACTGTCTTAAGTAAATCAATAGAGAATGGAGTTACATAACCTTAAGCCCTTCAGGATCAGTTGAGGACTGGGTCGTATTCATGTAGCACTAAAAAAACTGACTGAAACAGGGAGGGACCACCTAGACTTGTCCAATAAGAATAGCTTGTTTTCGCTTTCCGTTGATAAATGTTTTTTTTATTCTATGGTGTGCTAATGAATAGGACCATGCTGATGTAGAAACTTGATTTGGGAGACAAGAGAGGCCATGTGTGGGTCTGTGGATGTTGTTAAGAAGCCTAATGCTTTTGTTACACTTTACTGTATGTACCGTATGCATCTAGTTTGTACTACCACACCATGTCCATAACAAATATGATTGCGATTCAGTCCGAAATCTAGTTAGAATGAAATCCTATAGAAACTATTTTTCTACGTCTGTGATGTACTGTATGTGTGCATGGTGTTCTGCAACTGAGAGGTCACAGGCTGAATCAGTTGAGTGACGACCGTTTCAAAAGTCATCTGTTTGAGAGAGAGAGTGCCTGTGTGCGTCCGGAAATGCATCCCATTCCCACTACATTTTACGAGGGCCCATCAGAAAAGGCAGCCTGGCCCCTATATAGTACACTACTTTTGACCCAGGTGCCATTTCAGACGCAGACCTGTTTGTCAATCAGGGTTGCTTGTTTCTGCATTTCACGTCAGTGATACTAATCCCACATAATATGCAATGCTTTTCAACCACAATGCTGCAGGTTTTTCCCACGTGACAATGTGTGTATGCATGTGATGATTATTTGAACCACAATGAAGGGAAGGTACTGCCATTCCCAGGTAAAATGTCATTGAAGATCTGTCTACTGATTCCATGAAAAGGCAAACCACTATGACATGTTCTTCCTGTAGTAGATTACTTTTACATTATACAATTCTGAAGGAGTTCTAGTTAGTTTAAACTATCATGTTACGTAATGTCTCAAATGTTGTTGTTTTTCTTCTATGAATTAAATTGTCTAAGGAAGTGAAAGGAACTAAAATATTTAAATTACATCATTAATGTGTTTATTGCCTGATTTATTGGTAGTAGAAGTAGTAGTAGTAGAAGTAGTAGTAGTAATAATAGTAGTAGTACTAATAATAGTAGTAGCAGTAATAGTAGTAGTAGCAGCAGTACTAGGATTAGTAGTAGTAGTAGTAGTAGCAGTAGTAGTAGCAGCAGTAGTAGTTGCAGTACTAGGATTAGTAGTGGTAGAACTAGTAGTAGCTAGTATACAAGCCTATTGACCACTGAGAGGTGTGAGCTTACTGAATAAAGCATTGCTCTCTGAATAGAGTCGGCAGTGAAGGGGGAAGTAGTAGGCCAAATCTGCATTTCCCATCACGCTGTAATCAGTGGTAACATAAACCTTTGGCCTGGCACATAAAAGATTACAATTAATAAGTAATGTTGGCTGACTGCAGATCAGCTGACTCAGGCCTGGGCACCTCCAGTCCTCGGGGCCTGATTGGTGTAACACTTTTGCCCCAGCCCCTGTTATCACACCTGACTCCAATAATCAATGCCTAATCTGTGATAAACCTTTGAAATAATGTAGACCTCAATTAAACAAAAATAGTTTGTCAAAACATACTAATTATTTATTTATGATTTATCTGTGTATACTGTACAATATAATTATTAACAGGTGATTTGTCGTCAGAAGAGCAGAACAGTAGTTTGAGACAAAAACAAAGAGCACTTTCCCTTTAAGAACTTGTCGTCATATGGCACGATGCGGAAGAACTACAATATCATGTTAAAGTTGCACATGTGTTTGTTTATTGGACATTTCTTGCTAGAAATATGTCGTTGTAGGACATACGATTTATTATTGCATTAATGTATAATTAGATGATATAAGTGAAATGACAAATTGCTTAAAGACGATTTATTCCGCTGTTGATTGAGCTTGGTAAACAGTAAAGTATCCTAGCAGTGTTAGCTAGCTAGCAATAGCGAACGTTAAAATGTTACAGTGTGTTATGGTGTCACATGGATTAATTTAGCAAATGAAACATTTGTAGCACTGGCACCTCACTCTACACATTGCATAACTGGTACGAGCGTTATTTTGGCATAATACATAACCTCTGATTATAAATTAATTGATTTTACAGATCTTGGGGTATAATATCGTTTTTATCCCTATCTTTACATCAGGACAGTCTTATCTACCATGACTATGAAGGAGGAGGCACCGAGTGTCCCTGAGTGCTACATCTCAGAACATGAAGGGTTCTATGGAACCATCAAGAACTCCACCAGAGACTTTATAGTCACAGAGATAGACATCCATGGCCAGATGGTCACTAAACCCAGTGTATGTGATGTTCCTCAGTCATCCAACATTACTGAGGCATGCCCAGGTGCCAAGTCTGAAGGAAAGAAAAATATGATTAGCCCAAAACATCAACACAACCTCAAAGAAGAGAAAAGTACTCCGCTTGTAAAGGATGTGGATTCAGAACCTGGACCCGGTCAGAATGGTGGATTCATATCCACCCCCAGCCAAGACTGTTTTGACCTGAGCATGATACTGGGTCAGGCTGTCTATGAAGAGCTAGAGCAGTTCACTGTTTTATTGAGAGAGGCGTCATCAAGTCCCAATGATGGCGTTGAGAAGAAGCTGGCCAACCAAGAATCATCCAATGGCGGTGAGAAGAAGATGGCCAATCAAGAGTTATCCCTGGGTTCATTCCCAGACAAACACCAAAGAGCTAACGTCCACCGCGCTGTCCGACACAACTTCCCCTTCCTGTTGACAGTAACCAACCAATCAGAGATCAGGGTTAAGGAGGACCCTGACTTTAAGCTCCTATCAGGTTTGGTCTCCGAGGAGGAGGCCGAAGACTTTTTCAGGTTCATCGACACCAAGATGCCTAACTCTGTGTACACGTTCAGAGGTGATGACAGTAAGGAGCACAGGACGGCAGTGCACCACTTCCTCAGTAGACGGTTTGGTAAACTGGTGGAGACCAAGAGCTTCGTTGACCAGCAGCAGAAGACTACGGCCATTACGGTGAGGTTGAGAGAAAAAGGCAAACCGAGGAAGAGGACGGCTGACGATAGTAAAGAGGAAGAGGTCTATACAGGTGAGAGGTGTATAGAGAACTTCACGGACTACGTCTCTCTCCTATTTCTCTCTCTGTTTACTCTGTATCTCCTATTTCTCTCTCCTACTTGATATGTTTTGCTGTTATGACTCTGTATGCACGGCGAGAACAATGTTATTAGCCCAAGGCAGCGTTGCAAGTGAGCATTTCGCTGCACCGTTTATACCTGCTTTATACTGTGTACGTGACAAATAAACGTATCCTTTGATTTATCCTCCTCAAATCCTAAACATGGACACTCGCAACACTCTACTCCCATGGCCGTACTCCGTACTTGCATACTGCTTAGAATGAAGCAATGTGTTGGGCATGTATTCTAGGAAGTTAGTGTGGATACTAGTGCCGTGGGTTTCCTCCCCCTGCAGCGTTCACTCTGAGGAAGGAGAATCTAGAGACTCTGGAGGCTATGAGCTACATGGCAGATATCCTGGGGGTGCTGCCCTCTGACTTCACCTACGCTGGCATCAAGGACAAGCGGGCCGTCACCTACCAGTCCATGGTGGTCAAGAAGATCTCACCACAACGGTAGATACAGTACTGTTGTTACATAGAATGTGTTGCTGTTTCCATTCAAAGTCCTTGGCTTAGCCTGTGCGCTGTGGCCAACTCCCCTAGACAACAGAGAGTTGACTAAAGCACTAACAGACTGGACCACCAGGCTATCCTTGGCTATGGTTTGATGATGATGGATATTCATAGTGCTACATTCAACTCATCCGCCACCACCAACACCACCACATTCATGCATTTCTAACATGCTAGTGCAGTGAGTCCCCCACATCATGGGGACCGGTCAGACTAGTGCTGATGGGAGGGGTGTGTTTTGTCAGGCTGAGAGAGAAGGCCAGTGAGTTTGAGAAGAGGGGGATGGTCCTCTCCTCCGTCCGCTCCGTCCCTGAGACTCTTCATCTGGGTAGACTCCAGGGGAACCACTTTGACCTGGTGGTGCGGGATCTGAGACCACACAAGGGTCATGACACACTGAAGGAGCTGGACTCACTGGTGCAGGAGGCTGTGGAGAACGTAAAGGTGAGACACTCCTAGAGATGGGACCTTTTTTTATTCTGGGGTCTCCATTCAACTCTGGTCCTGGAGAGATACAGGGTGTGCAGGGTCTTGTCCAGCCCAGCACTGAAACACTCAATTTAACTAATCAACCTAATCACCAAGAGCTTGATTGGTTGAATCAAAAGCATGCACACCAGACCCTGTTGACCCCCAGACCCGAACTTGGATACAAATATAGATTGCTCAGTGCACTTTCATAGTCATTTGATAGTAATTTCCACTGCACTGTGAGTAATTAAGGAGTGTCGTTCTCTGATCTGTAGTGAGTACATGTTACATTTAAATCATTTCAGGTCAAGGGGTTTGTGAACTACTATGGACCTCAGAGGTTTGGGACTGGCCAGAGTGTTCAGTCTGACCGCGTCGGACTGGCCCTGCTCAGAGAGGAAATGGTACATTTACATCAGTGTTTTTATGTTACAAGAAACTGAAACAGTGGATTTCAATGTTTATATTTCTTCTGTCTGACATGTTGTGTTTCATGTGTCTCAGGAGGCAGCTGTCCGTCTGCTCTTCACACCAGAAGAGGGTGATGACCCTCAGAGCGTTGCCAAGAGACACTTCCTCCAGACTGGTGAGAATTTCCTGTTTACACTGATCACCATTTCCTGTTAATCATGTTTTCTGTTTTTATGGACCCTTTTTCAGATGAACAATATATACAGCGGGTGAAATAAGTATTGAACACGTCACCATTTTTCTCAGTAAATACAGTGGGGAGAACAAGTATTTGATACACTGACGATTTTGCAGGTTTTCCCACTTACAAAGCATGTAGAAGTCTGTAATTTTTATCATAGGTACTCTTCAACTGTGAGTGACGGAATCTAAAACAAAAATCCAGAAAATCACATTGTATGATTTTTAAGTATTTAATTTGCATTTTATTGCATGACATAAGTATTTGATACATCAGAAAAGCAGAACTTAATATTTGGTACAGAAACCTTTGTTTGCAATTACAGAGATCATACGTTTTCTGTAGTTCTTGACCAGGTTTGCACACACTGCAGCAGGGATTTTGGCCCACTCCTCCATACAGATCCTTCAGGTTTTGGGGCTTTCGCTGGGCAATACTGACTTTCAGCTCCCTCCAAAGATTTTCTATTGGGTTCAGGTCTGGAGACTGGCTAGGCCACTCCAGGACCTTGAGATGCTTCTTACAGAGCCACTCCTTAGTTGCCCTGGCTGTGTGTTTCGGGTCATTGTCATGCCGGAAGACCCAGAAACGACCCATCTTCAATGCTCTTACTGAGGGAATGATGTTTCCACCTCCATGCTTCACGGTTGGGATGGTGTTCTTGGGGTTGTACTCATCCTTCTTCTTCCTCCAAACACGGCGAGTGGAGTTTAGACCAAAAAGCTCTATTTTTGTCTCATCAGACCACATGACCTTCTCCCATTCCTCCTCTGGATCATCCAGATGGTCATTGGCAAACTTCAGACGGGCCTGGACATGCGCTGGCTTGAGCAGGGGCCTTGCGTGCGCTGCAGGATTTTAATCCATGACTGCGTAGTGTGTTACTAATGGTTTTCTTTGAGACTGTGGTCTCAGCTCTCTTCAGGTCATTGACCAGGTCCTGCCATGTAGTTCTGGGCTGATCCCTCACCTTCCTCATGATCATTGATGCCACACGAGGTGAGATCTTGCATGGTGCCCCAGACCGAGGGAGATTGACCGTCATCTTGAACTTCTTCCATTTTCTAATAACTGCGCCAACAGTTGTTGCCTTCTCACCAAGCTGCTTGCCTATTGTCCTGTAGCTCATCCCAGCCTTGTGCAGGTCTACAATTTTATCCCTGATGTCCTTACACAGCTCTCTGGTCTTGGTCATTGTGGAGAGGTTGGAGTCTGTTTGATTGAGTGTGTGGTCAGGTGTCTTTTATACAGGTAACGAGTTCAAACAGGTGCAGTTAATACAGGTAATGAGTGGAGAACAGGAGGGCTTCTTAAAGAAAAACTAACAGGTCTGTGAGAGCCGGAATTCTTACTGGTTTGTAGGTGATCAAATACTTATGTCAAGCAATAAAATGCAAATTAATTATTTAAAAATCATACAACGTGATTTTCTTTATTTTTGTTTTAGATTCTGTCTCTCACAGTTGAAGTGTACCTATGATAAAAATTACAGACCTCTACATGCTTTGTAAGTAGGAAAAACTGCAAAATCGGCAGTGTATCAAATACTTGTTCTCCCCACTGTATATTTCCAAAGGTGCTATTGACATGAACTTTTCACCAGATGTTGGTAACAACCCAAGTAATCCATACATACAAAGAAACCAAAACAAATACATTCAGAAATTAGGTTATGTGTAATAATGTGAAATGACACAGGGAAAAAGTATTGAACACACTTACTGATATTTATTTAATACTTTGTACAAAAGCCTTTGTTGGTAATGACAGCTTCAAGACGCCTCCTGTATGGAGAAACTAGTCGCATGCTTTGCTCTGGTGTGATTTTGGCCCATTCTTCCACACAAACAGTCTTCAAATCTTGAAGGTTCCGTGGGCCTCTTCTATGAATCTTGATCTTCAGTTCTTTCCATAGATTTTCAATGGGATTTAAGTCAGGTGATTGGCTGGGCCATTCTAGCAGCTTTATTTTCTTTCTTTGAAACCAAGTTTCCTTGGCTGTGTGTTTGGGATCATTGTCTTGCTGAAATGTCCACCCTCGTTTCATCTTCATCAACCTGGTAGATGGCAGCAGATTTTTGTCAAGAATGTCTCGGTAAATTTGCCCATTCATCCTTCCTTCAATTATGTGAAGTTTGCCAGTACCATTTGCTGAAAAGCAGCCCCACACCATGATGTTCCCACCTCCAAACTTCACTGTTGGTATGGTGTTTGTAAGGTGATGTGCAGTGCCATTTCTCCTCCAAACATGGTGTGTATTATGACATCCAAACAGTTCAATTTTGCTCTCATCTGACCACACTATATTCTCCCAGTATTTCACTGGCTTTTCCAAATGTTGTGCAGCAAACTTTAAACGAGCTTCAACATGCTTTTTTTCAGCAATGGAGTCTTGCGTGGTGAGCGTGCATACAGGCCATGGCGGTGGAGTGCAATACTTACTGTTTTCTTTGAGACAACAGCACCTGCTAATTGCAGGTCTTTTTGAAGCTCTCCACAAGTGGTCCCTGGCTCTTGGACAACTCTTCTGATTATTCTTTTCACTCCTCTGTCAGAAATCTTGCAAGGAGCACCTGGTCGAGGCAAATTTATGGTGAAATGATTGTCTTTCCACTTCCGTATTATGGCCCCAACAGTGCTCACTGAAACATTCAGAAGCTTAGAAATGCGCCTATAACCAATGCCATCATTATGTTTTGCAACCATTAGGTTGCGAAGGTCTTGAGACAGCTCTTTGCTTTTACCCATCATGAGATGTGTCTTGTGTGACACCTTGGCAATGAGACCTTTTTGTAGGCCATCAGTTGGGACTGAACCAGCTGATATTAATTTGCACTGACAGGGGGCTGGATTGCTTTTTAATTACTGATAGTTTTCAGCTGTTGTCTTGGCTTTCCATCCCTTTTTGCACCTCCCTTTCTTCATGTGTTCAATACTTTTTCCCTGTGTCATTTCTCATTATTACACATAACTTAATTTCTGAACTTATTTGTTTTGGTTTCTTTGTATGTATGGATTACTTGGGTTGTATGGATTAATTTCATGTCAATAGCACCTTTGGAAATATATTTACTGAGAAAAATGGTGACGTGTTCAATACTTATTTCACCCGCTGTACATTTTGTCTACTCTACCCTACTCCATTCTAACCCTGTTCCTCTACCCCTCTCCTCCCTCATCTCTTCAGATAATGCTAAGGAGGCCCTGTCTCTGATGCCCATGTCCAAGGCCAGAGAGAGGATGATGCTGAGGGCCCTACATCGCTATGGGACGGGCCCAGAGGGCTGCACCCGCGCCTGGCTCAGCTTGCCCCATGGGATGAGGGTCTTCTACCCCCACGCATACTGCAGGTGGGGGATTTATATCACCTGTTTTATTGGTTTAAATATTCTGAATCCTTTATGGTTATATTTTTATTCCTACTTTTAATTTGTATTTCCTTCTTCCTCTTCACTCACTTGGTTTGAATTATACTATATCAATAAAGATTGATTTGATTTGCAGCCGGGTCTGGAATGAGGCGGCTGCACACAGGCTGACCACGCTGGGCCACAGGGCCAGGCAGGGAGATCTGGTCTGGAAGCAGAGGGGAGAGGAGGGGATAGAGACGGTAGAACCAAGCTTACCTCAGGTACTTCAGTTACAGGATGACTTAATAACAGAGTCAAAGTCACTGGTGGAAATAATTTTCAGTCGGAGTTGGCCACTAAAGCACTATCTTGAGTATGACACCCAGTGATACTCTCTCACTGAGATTGGGGCGGCAGGTAGCCGAGTGGTTAGAGTGTTGGGCCCGTAATCTAAAGGTTGATGGATCGAATCCCAGAGCTGACAAGGTAAAATCTGTTGTTCTGCCCCTGAACAAGGCAGTTCCTAGGCCGTCGTTGTAAATAAGAATTTGTTCTTAACTGACTTGCCATGTTAAAGGTAAAATAAAAATGGTACTGAGATGGACCTTTGTCCTCTCTACTCCCCCAGATTCATATTGTTACTGCTGCAGAGGAGGAGGAGGAAGTCTACTCAATACTACAGGTATGTATTCTACAGTACCTTGTACCATTCTAACTATTAATCTACTATGCAAACATGGGTGTGTTGTCTGAGTGCTGAGTGCGTCGCCAAGTTGAAATACCAAGCCCTGTGAAACCTACATCCACAAAACAAAAGCACTACACAAATCAAAAGTATTGTTATTCTACTGAATCCATTGTGAACTTCTGCTGTGTTCTTCCTTCAGGTGGTTCTTCCCATGCTTGGCAGCAGTGTAAAGTACCCAGAGAACCTTGTAGGGGGGTGGTACCTGGAGAGACTGGCGAGGGACGGACTACAGAGCTGTCGTTTCAGAGTCACTCCTCTCAAACTGAACCTCCCTGGCTGCTACCGCCCCCTACTGTCCCTCCCACATAACCTCACCTACAGGCTGGAGCAGGGCCAGAGAGCTGGGGAGAGGCAACAGGAGAGTAATGGAAAATCACCACAGGCTAGTGGAGCGGTACCACAGCACCACGGCACAGACCCAACTAGTCCTGGAGGTCGGGAGAGGCAGAAAGGAGGGGAGAGCGTGGAGGGTGATGGAGAGGGGACGTCAACGGTGCAGTACCCCGACACAGACACACCCAGCTTGACTTTGAACTTTGACCTGGACTCTTCCTGCTACGCCACCGTCTGCCTCAGAGAGGTCATGAAATGTGACCCTTAGACTGGAGTTTGTCTCAGATTGCTACAGTATTGTGAATAGAATTGTGTTGTGTACACGGTATGGCCTCTTGTGTACATATAGGATACTGCTACAGTATTGTGATCAGTTTGCTGATTCGTTTCTTGATTTGGCATGTCGTTAATAAAAAAATGCTTTGTTAATTTACTGACTGGATGTGAATTATTTACAGTGGATTAAAGGTAGAATCACATTGAATTGAGTTGTGAGAACGTAGCAGAACCTCTGCCTGCACAGCATGGCCACCAGAGGGGGGTGGTGCCTCGAGTTGTTTATCAGACGAACAAGTGAATTAAAACCTACGTGAAGGTACAGTACCTGAGTAAAACATGTTAACACTAGTCTGTCTCTTTAGATGCCAGTACTAGACAAACTCTTGCCAAGCTATAGTAGAATAATGATGATTTTCTCTGATAGAACAGGCTCACTTATCATTAACAATTCATCTGAAGTCTATGCCCGTCCATACCCAACAAGTCATTTCTATGCTAATCTTTAGTTAAAATAATTATTGCAACACCAGCTGGGGGAAAATTCAAGGGAACTAATATGAAATGTAATGAAGCATAAACCCAATATATATATATATATATATTACTATAAATCTCCCCCTCACCATGCTCCAGCCTCTGGGTGGCCCTCTGAAATCTAAATAAAGTTCTGACAGCTTGGTAGCATCTCAAATAGCTCCCTTCTCCCTTTTAAAGGGCCAGGTCAAGAGAAGTGCACCTTAAAGGGAATAGGGTGCCATTTTGGACACAGGCAGCTTTTCTCCTGTGGGTAATTTAAAGATTTCAGACTTTATTGTTTTTAAAGACAGGACCATATCAAATTCCTGTCATGAATACTTTTATTTTTTTACTCACTTCCATTTTTAGCCTCTTACTGTTAGTGAAGTGAACACATTACTGTTAGAGAGTGGGTGTGGTATGCCTGAGTTTGGGGTTGTGGGTTCTGACTTGTAGTCGAGACCGTTTGGTGAAGTACTTGCCTGTAGGGTTACGGGAGAGTGTCTGAGTGCCAAAACAGGACGAGCGTACAGCAGACAGTATTAACTCTCGCCTTTCCTCCTGAGGAAATCTCAGATTAAATGTGGCTTCTGAATAGTTTCTGGACTAGTGACTTTTCCCTTGAACAATGGGATCTATGTATCTCTCAATACCTCTGGTATGTTGCAAGTCAAGGCCTTGGAATAGATGGATGTGGAATGTGTTGTTTTGGATGATCTGACCATATGACTGGGTGACGTAAGGCTACATGATAGGTTATGGCATCTTCATAGTTATCACATGTTGGGAGCATGGTGGTACACATCATCATATCTCCCCCTCCCTATAGGCTGGTACAACTGGAGAGGCTTTTTACATGTTTTTTAGAGGTCAACCATCAAGCAGTCTTTGTAGGTCTAGTTTTGACTGGGGTTTGATGTCTGAACTAGAATGTTTCTGTCTCTGTCTGTGTTCTGCTTAGCAGTGAGATGTGAATCTCCCACTAACTAGCCTGAACTCAACAACCCTCAGGGACACTTCCATCTCATCAACTTTAATGTGTTTTAACCAGTGGATGTTATGTCATCCCCAGCCCTGTTCTTCACATGCTTAATAGCATCACTTAACTTAAAATATGGATCTGAATTGCCCAGGAGTGTCTGTGAACTACTTTGACTTTACCACCATAGCACTGTATGATGGTGGGGATGGTGGTGATGATGGGGGTGGTGGTGGTGATGAGGGTGGGGATGGTGATGGTATGGTGATGGTGGTGGTGGTGATGGTGATGGTGGTGATGGTGGTGGTGATGGGGGTGGGGATGGTGATGGTATGGTGATGGTGGTGATGGTGATGGTGGTGGTGGTGGTGATGGTAATTGTGGTGGTGGTGGTGGTGGTGCTGGTTGTGGTGGAGGTGCTGGTGATGGTGGTGATGGTTGTGGTGATGCTGGTGGTGGTGATGGTGGTGACGGTGATGATCGTGGTGGTGGTGATGATGGGGATGGTGGTGGTGATGGCAGTGGTGGTGGTGATGATGGTGGTGGTGGTGGTGGTGGTGGTTATGGTGGTGATGGTGGTGATGGTCGTGGTGGTGGTGATGATGGCGGTGGTGGTGATGGTAGTGGTGGTGGTGATGGTGGTGGTTATGGTGGTGATGGTGGTGGTGGTGATGGTCGTGGTGGTGATGATGGTGGTGGTGATGGTGGGGTGATGGTGGTGGTGGTGATGGTGTTGGTGGTGATGGTAGTGATTGTGATGGTCGTGGTGGTGATGGTGGTGGTGGTGATGGTGGGGTGATGGTGGTGGTGGTGATGGTGGTGATGGTGGGGTGATGGTGGTGATGGTAGTGATGGTGGTGGTGATGATGGTGGTGGTGGTGATGGTGTTGGTGGTGATGGTAGTGATGGTGGTGATGGTGGTGGTGGTGATGGTGAGGTGGTGATGGTAGTGATGGTGGTGGTGGTGGTGGTGGTGGTGGTGGTGATGGTGGGGTGGTGATGGTAGTGATGGTGGTGGTGGTGGTAGTGATGGTGGTAGTGATGGTGGTGGTGGTGGTAGTGATGGTGGTGGTGATGGTGGGGTTGTGATGGTAGTGATGGTGGTGGTGGTGGTAGTGATGGTGGTAGTGATGGTGGTGGTGGTGGTAGTGATGGTGGTGATGGTGATGGTCATTGTTGAGGGGTAGACAGCCTGGTCATTGTTGAGGGGTAGACAGCCTGGTCGTTGTTGAGGGGTAGACAGCCTGGTCATTGTTTAGGGCTAGACAGCCTGGTCGTTGTTGTGGGGTAGACAGCCTGGTCGTTGTTGTGGGGTAGACAGCCTGGTCGTTGTTGTGGGGTAGACAGCCTGGTCGTTGTTAAGGGGTAGACAGCCTGGTCGTTGTTGAGGGGTAGACAGCCTGGTCGTTGTTGTGGGGTAGACAGCCTGGTCGTTGTTGTGGGGTAGACAGCCTGGTCGTTGTTGTGGGGTAGACAGCCTGGTCGTTGTTGTGGGGTAGACAGCCTGGTCGTTGTTGTGGGGTAGACAGCCTGGTCGTTGTTGAGGGGTAGACAGCCTGGTCGTTGTTGAGGGGTAGACAGCCTGGTCGTTGTTGTGGGGTAGACAGCCTGGTCGTTGTTGTGGGGTAGACAGCCTGGTCGTTGTTGTGGGGTAGACAGCCTGGTCGTTGTTGTGGGGTAGACAGCCTGGTCGTTGTTGTGGGGGCGTTTAGTCCTTAGTCTTATGGGTTAATTAGTTAAATGAGAAGTAAGTGTATGTTTCTCTTCTCCACTTCTCCAAGTTCACGGCACGGCAGGTCAAGTTTCATGTTGCCTTTTATCGTCCATATCAAAACATTGCTGTAATTTACAGGTCAGAGAATGTCATGACAAACACGAGTTTGGTGTGGACACACACACACACTCCCAATAACAAGTATCCTGGTGGGCGGCTGCACCTTGGTGTGTTATGCTGATTGGACCTGGTTGGTTCTATAGGACGTTTTGGAGAACAGAGGCTTTCATTCATCAGAGATGTAAACACGCTTTTGACCTACGACCCTGTCTGAATCGTCTGCCTTCTTACAACCAGACACTGGACCGGTGAGTGTTGCTCATTGAATCAAGGGAGACTTTATTTCACTATGAACACACACATAGCAGACTGATAAGAGTATAGATGTTTAAAGGTGAGCTGTGTGGTATTCAGTCTATCTTGCCTTTATGTCTTGCAATGTCTTTGTCTGTATGCCAAGTAGGCCGGGGTTTCCCAAACTGGGTCCAGGTGTGACAAAAGTAGGGCCTGTAGTACCTGCCTTGTTGATAGGATTGTTAAGAAGGCAGAGCAGCGCTTTATTATGGACAGGCCTCTCCTCATTTTAGCTACTATTAAATCAATATGTCTTGGCCATGACAGTTTACAATCTAGTGTTATTCCAAGCAGTTTAGTCTCCTCAACTTGCTCAATTTCCACATTATTCATTACAAGATTTAGTTGAGGTTTAGTGTTTAGTGAATGATTTGTCCCAAATACAATGCTTTTAGTTTTGAAATATTTAGGACTAACTTATTTCTTGCCACCCACTCTGAAACTAACTGCAGCTCTTTGTTAAGTATTGCAGTGATTTCACTTCCTGTGGTACCTGACGTGTATAGTGTTGAGTCATCCGCATACGTAGACATACAAGCTTTACTCAGAGCCAGTGGCAGGTCATTAGAAAAAGTAAGGGGCCTAGAACGCTGCCCTGGGGAATGCCTCTGACTCTGCATGAAATATGTTGGAGAGGCTTCCATTAAAGAAGACCCTCTGTGTTATGTTAGACAGGTAACTCTTTTTCCACAGTATAGAAGCGGATATAAAGCCATAACACATACGTTTTTCCAGCAGCAGATTATGATCGATAATGTCAAAAGTCTTAACAAAACAGCTCCCACAATATTTTTATTATCAATTTCTCTCAGCCAATCATCAGTCATTTGGCGTACATGTTGAATGCCCTTCCCTATAAGCATGCTGAAAATCTGTTGTAAATTTGTTTACTGAGAAATAGCATTGTATCTGGTCAAACACAATTTTTTCCAAAAGTTTACTACATGTTGGTAACAGGCTTATTGGTTGGCTGTTTGAGCCAGAAAAGGGTGCTTTACTATTCTTGGGTAGGGTAATGACTTTTGCACCCCTCCATGCCTGAGTGCACACACTTTCCTGTAGGCTTAGATTGAAGAGATGGCAAATAGAAGTGGCAATATCGTCCGCTTCATCCTCAGTAATTTTTCATCTGAGTGTACCCCATGTTCTGTGTACCCCAAGTGTACCCCATGTTCTGTGTACCCCAAGTGTACCCCATGTTCTGTGTACCCCAAGTGTACCCCATGTTCTGTGTACCCCAAGTGTACCCCATGTTCTGTGTACCCCAAGTGTACCCCATGTTCTGTGTACCCCAAGTGTACCCCATGTTCTGTGTACCCCAAGTGTACCCCATGTTCTGTGTACCCCAAGTGTACCCCATGTTCTGTGTACCCCAGGTGTACCCCATGTTCTGTGTATGAGGAACAAACTTAAACTTGAACTTGAACAATGTAAAAGCCTAAGGATGTAGGCTTCAAATTGTATTCATATTTTCCCAGTATAGGCTTTATATATGATCAGTATTCCAGAAGGGATTTTACAAGCGTTATCGTGGCACTGTCACTGTTAGTTAGTGTGTTTCTGTGGGTACACACCAGGGTGTGTTTTAAACGGCTTGTCAAATGTGTTGTTGCAGTGGCCGCCACTGAATATTGTCAAGATGTGACAGTTTGAGTACACAGGGTTGTCAACTGTGGTCAGAAAAGGTTGGATAAGCACAGGCAATATTTTGGTTACTATGTCAAAAACCTTTTTGCAGTTTACAGAGAGAAATAAAGCAATGCTCATGAAGTAACATATGTGTTATTTTTCAGAGAGTTGCATTTGGTTTATGTTTCTGAATATGATAGATCTCAGTTCATTCTCAGGCTAAGAGCGTTCAATGTTTTTATACAGTAACTATGACTACAGCCTGGAAAACATCATTGACTTTTTTGGTTTTATCTTGTGAAAACAGCTGAGATTTAGTATTAAACCGGAAATCATACTATACACGCGGTATGCTTTCCCATTTGAGAATAAATTAATTTAATCTCAAATCTATTCTATGGTCGATGTAGAACGCAGTAGTCACTTATAATACCTCATGTGTTAAAGGTCCTCTCCTACAATGTGATCCAGAGCTTAGCAACTGTGTCCTGCGGAGCCTGTCATGCCAAATAGTGTCCGCTTGCCAAATGGTGTCCCTCTCTGCATCACAATAGGATTCGATTAGATGTTAGCGTCCGTTGACTACACTGACCCCGTAGCTTGAGGATAGGCTAGATATTGAGCTGTGGAAAATACTGCTTTTGTGGATTGAGCTAATTGATTGACATGCGGATACAACGCTGCATGGCTCTGGGACATAATTTGTTACTGTGGTAACTGTCTATTATATCTACGTAGGGTCCAAAGATAGCAGGTTGGTTGTAGGACCTTCACACTTGTGACTATGAAGCCAGTCGTGCGTCTATGTTGCCTGATTAGCCATTTGGAAACATCTATAGGCCTACTGTAAATGAGAGGAGCCAGGCAGTTAAAATATGTGTGTACAGTATGTGTTGAAGAAGTGTTGGCCTTTTATCAGAGAGAGAGAGAGAGAGAGAGAGGGAAAGAGAGAGAGAGAGAGAGAGAGAGAAGAGGGAGAAAGAGTGAAGAGGGAGAGAGAGAGAGAGAGAGAGAGAGAGGTGGGGGAGAGAGGTGGGGGTGAGAGAGAGAGAGAGAGGTAGGGGGGAGAGAGGTGGGGGTGAGAGAGAGAGAGAGAGGTAGGGGGGAGAGAGGTGGGGGTGAGAGAGAGAGAGAGAGAGAGAGATGGTTCATCAGAGAGAAATAGGGGGAAAGATGGAGGGAGGTGATATTTATATTTAATGGTCCTAGGCTACATCTCAAATGGCACCCTATTCCCTAATCCCACTACTATTTCTCTATTCCCATTACTTTTTTTACAGACCCTATTGGCCCTGGTAGGTTGCCATTTGCGATGCAGGCGTACTCCCCAGCAGTAACAGTGTTAGCAGTGTGTGAGAAGCACAGAACAGTAACACAGGCTGGAACACGCTGCCTGGGCTGCTAGCTGGCTGGCTGGCTCCAGTCTGGAAACGTTCACACATTAAAACCTCACAGCAGAGCGGAGCAGGATGAATGAATGTGCCTGTTCAGTTCTACTGACTCTGGCTGAGGAAGCCCCCCCCCCGTCCACAGCTCTCTCTGTCTCATATCAGGACTCACACATTAAACACACACACACACACACACACACACCTGTGTAGTGCACACGGGTGCCAGGACACACATCATCAACCTCTCCATCTCACATCAGTCGGTGTCTTCGTGGTCACGCTGGTTTTAAGTGCCGGCTTTATCATTAGCTTGTTGATTCTGTCTAAGCCTACACATGCATCCAAAATGGCACCCTCTTCCCTTTATAGTGCACTACTTCTGAGCCCCAATGGGCCCTATGGGGAATAGGGTATCATTTGAGACGCAGCCTGCATCTGTCTGGCCAGGAGATGAATAGATAGATAGTAATGGAAATGAGAAGCAGGCAGGCAGAGTGTAGCAGCAGCTGTATCAAGCAGTCAGTGGTTTCTTCCCAAATGGCACCCTATTCCCTACATAGTGCACTGCTTTTGACCGGAGCCCTATGGGTTCTGGTAAAAAATAGGACACTAGGTAGGGAATAGGGTGTAATTTGGGCGACAGCCTCAGTGAGTGCCCTGGGAGGAGAATGGTGTTTTAAGAGAATCAGCAAATAACCCAAGTCCCCTAGCACCACTCCATAACCCTGACTGAGACAGGAAACAGCCCCATCAATCACTCTAGAGACAGATAGACGCCCAGCCCTCTCTACCTCTCTCTGCTCCCCCTTTCTCCTCCGTCTCCCTCTAGCTCTCTCTCAAACTCTCTGCCAACCTTTCTCTCTACCCTTCCTCCTCTCTCTCCCACTCCATCACTCCCCCACTCTCTCCCCCCCTCTAGCTCTCTCTCAAACTCTCTGCCAACCTTTCTCTCTACCCTTCCTCCTCTCTCTCCCACTCCATCACTCCCCCACTCTCTCCCCCTCTCTCTCTCTCTCTCTCTCTCTCTCTCTCTCTATCTACCTTTCCACTGTTCTCTCTCATTCATTCCACCTTCCCCCAACTCTCTCACTCTCTCTCTGCCAACTGTCTCGCTCTGTCAACTTCTCTCTCTCTGTCTCACTCCCCTGGTATTGAAGTAATGTTAGATAGTGTTGTTTAATGCCTGATGGTAAATGCTCCATATCAGCCTCTTACATCTGACCATGCTTCAGTAGTTGATTTACTGTAAAGCTGACCCGTTCTATAAACCATGTTTACTGTAAAGCTCCCCCGTTCTATAAACCATGGTCTCTTTAAAGCTGCCCCATCCTATAAACTATGGTTACTGTAAAGCTGCCCCATTCTATAAAACATGATAACTTCAAAGCTGCCCCAATCTATTAACTATGGTTACTGTAAAGCTGCCTCATTCTATAAACCATGGTTACTGTAAAACTGCCCCATTCTATAAACCATGGTTACTGTAAAACTGCCCCATTCTATAGACCATGGTTACTGTAAACTGTCCCATTCTATAAACCATGGTTACTGTAAAACTGCCCCATTCTATAGACCATGGTTACTGTAAAACTGCCCCATTCTATAGACCATCTTTACTGTAAAACTGCCCCATTCTATAGACCATGGTTACTGTAAAACTGCCCCATTCTATAAACCATGGTTACTGTAAAACCTCCCCATTCTACAAACCATGGGTACTGTAAAACTGCCCCATTCTATAAACTATCTTTACTGTAAAACTGCCCCATTCTGTAGACCATGGTTACTGTAAAGTTGCCATATTCTATAGACCATGGTTACTGTAAAACTGCCCCATTCTTTAAACCGTGGGTACGGAGGGCCACACTTAAAGTTGTATATATGTATTTCCTTGTCCAATTGAGATACATTTTCTCTGAAAAAAAGCCGTATTTTTTATTTATTTAAATTTTTACTCAAACCCCCTGTGGGCCGTATTTTAGACACCTCTTGTATAAACTGTTACATACACTACCAGAATATCCTGGCATATGAATTCAACCATACATCAGGCATATGATACATTTCATGTTTAAAGTTTTCTATCCACTAGCCTTCACACACAGACAGGATTTCTTAAAATAAACCGAAGCGTAACGTAATGTTCTGTCCTGCCTGTGCCCATATGACCCTGCGATTCAAAACAGACCTTAGTAACATAATGTTCTGTCCTGCCTGTGGCCATATGGCCCTGCGATTCAAAACAGACCTTAGTAACATAACGTTCTGTCCTGCCTGTGCCCATATGGCCCTGCGATTCAAAACAGACCTTAGTAACATAACGTTCGGTCCTGCCTGTGCCCATATGGCCCTGCGATTCAAAACAGACCTTAGTAACATAACGTTCGGTCCTGCCTGTGCCCATATGGCCCTGCGATTCAAAACAGACCTTAGTAACATAACGTTCGGTCCTGCCTGTGCCCATATGGCCCTGCGATTCAAAACAGACCTTAGTAACATAACGTTCGGTCCTGCCTGTGCCCATATGGCCCTGCGATTCAAAACAGACCTTAGTAACATAACGTTCGGTCCTGCCTGTGCCCATATGGCCCTGCGATTCAAAACAGACCTTAGTAACATAACGTTCGGTCCTGCCTGTGCCCATATGGCCCTGCGATTCAAAACAGACCTTAGTAACATAACGTTCTGTCCTGCCTGTGCCCATATGGCCCTGCGATTCAAAACAGACCTTAGTAACATAACGTTCGGTCCTGCCTGTGCCCATATGGCCCTGCGATTCAAAACAGACCTTAGTAACATAACGTTCGGTCCTGCCTGTGCCCATATGGCCCTGCGATTCAAAACAGACCTTAGTAACATAACGTTCTGTCCTGCCTGTGCCCATATGGCCCTGCGATTCAAAACAGACCTTAGTAACATAACGTTCTGTCCTGCCTGTGCCCATATGGCCCTGCGATTCAAAACAGACCTTAGTAACATAACGTTCGGTCCTGCCTGTGCCCATATGGCCCTGCGATTCAAAACAGACCTTAGTAACATAACGTTCGGTCCTGCCTGTGCCCATATGGCCCTGCGATTCAAAACAGACCTTAGTAACATAACGTTCGGTCCTGCCTGTGCCCATATGGCCCTGCGATTCAAAACAGACCTTAGTAACATAACGTTCTGTCCTGCCTGTGCCCATATGGCCCTGCGATTCAAAACAGACCTTAGTAACATAACGTTCTGTCCTGCCTGTGCCCATATGGCCCTGCGATTCAAAACAGACCTTAGTAACATAACGTTCGGTCCTGCCTGTGCCCATATGGCCCTGCGATTCAAAACAGACCTTAGTAACATAACGTTCTGTCCTGCCTGTGCCCATATGGCCCTGCGATTCAAAACAGACCTTAGTAACATAACGTTCTGTCCTGCCTGTGCCCGTGCGATTCAAAACAGACCTTAGTAACATAACGTTCGGTCCTGCCTGTGCCCATATGGCCCTGCGATTCAAAACAGACCTTAGTAACATAACGTTCGGTCCTGCCTGTGCCCATATGGCCCTGCGATTCAAAACAGACCTTAGTAACATAACGTTCTGTCCTGCCTGTGCCCATATGGCCCTGCGATTCAAAACAGACCTTAGTAACATAACGTTCTGTCCTGCCTGTGCCCATGCGATTCAAAACAGACCTTAGTAACATAACGTTCTGTCCTGCGCCCATACGATTCAAAACAGACATACTGGTCCCCCATGGGAATCGAACCCACAACCATGGCGTTGCAAGCACCATGCTCTACCATCTGAGCTACACAGGACTGATGGATGCAGTGGTGGAGGAGACTAGGAAGTGATGCATCTCTGACAGGATGTGGTCAAATTCTACTGTAATTGGATTTATTGTGAGAAACATTTGCTAAGAACAGGGTTCCATTGTTTGGGTTTTGGTATGTCCTATATTTCATTTAATTGCATTCAACAGCCTGGAAAAATCCCTCAAGACGTCTGGATATTTTATGTTCTAACAGAGATGTACTGTATAGTTAGCAAAGGGGAAAAGTAGTCTGTTAGGAGTTACAGTACTATAGAGGCAGCCTCATAGTGTTGACAAGTAAGGCCAATTGGAGAGAGAGAGAGAGAGAGAGAGAGAGAGAGAGAGAGAGAGAGAGAGAGAGAGAGAGAGAGAGAGAGAGAGAGAGAGAGAGAGAGAGAGAGAGAGAACGCCTGAGGTCTAAAAACCACTAATCCATCCATCACACATCACTCTGTCTGAGGTTTTGAAATATGAAAGTCTAGCTGAGTAAAGTGACCATGCGTGCACTTTTGATGAGTGGCTGGTTTAGGGTTTAGTGCATAGACACACAGATAGGTTAGTGCACACACAGATAGAAATACTGAGGCCACACAGGGAGAGAGAGAGAGAGAAAGAGAAAGATTTCAAAAGGATGTCACATCAGATAAGAGTGTCAAAACCATAGTCATAAGAGAAGCATAACCTTTACCAGTTTATCCACAAACACCTTGCTCATTTAACAACCATTGTCAAACTAGCTTATCAGCTCTATGCTACGATTCCTCTGAATACATGGCCTCTTCTTTTCTTTCACAAAGCCTCGCACATCTCAAACATCTCTGATGGGTGCAGACCTGGGTTCGAACCGTATTTAAAATATTAAAAATACTTTGACCATGTTCTAGCTTAGCCTGGAGTGCCATGTGGGTGGTGTTGGCACTTTTGGGACTATTCTAATGGGGGGGGGGGAAGAGAGAGAGTAAAAGAGAGAGAAAGAGCAAGAGTGAGAGAGAGAGAGAGAGAGAGAGAGAGAGAGAGAGAGAAGAGAGAGAGAGAGAGAGAGAGAGAGAGAGAGAGAGGAAAAGAGAGAGGGAGAAGGAGGGGGAGAGAGAGGATAGATTTTGGCCAATTGTAGGCAGTTCAGACACTAAATGAATCCAGAACCCTACCTCTATGCCTCTAGATATGTTCTCAGAAGTAGGCCACATCCTTTAGAATACTGCAATCTTTATGAGGTGCTGTATACTATATGATACAACGTATGACAATGTCATAAACAGGTTGAATGGTTATATAAACATTACACTATATGGTTATATAAAACACAGCTTGGTCTGACACTGACAGACACCGTTTGTCCTTGCTGTCATCGCTGCGTAAAGGCCTTGTTTCGGGAAACTCAGAGTGGGTGTTGAGGACACTCATCCACAACTCTTTCAAAGAACTTCAACAACTATGTTGTCATTCTGAATCTGAATGATATATGCGTGTCTGTTTCTATCCTGCTGCACCACTACGGTAATAAACTATGGTGGCTCACATTTTGCCTGGATGTTTTTCTAACAGATATTGTTTTTTGTGGCTTTAGAGCAGGAGCAGGAAGAGAAGAAGAAATAGGGAATGGGTAACTAGCATTACCTTCGGCCATGTGCCAGATAAGGTTGACAGAAAGAGCAACAAAGTACTTATGAGTTGAATACTTAAATATGTTTCCCAATTCTCAAATAACTTTTCCTGTGAACAGATCGTTTTAAATCATAGTGCATGCTGTCTAAAGGAACAGAGCCCAGAGTTTATTCCCACTAGTCTCTCTCTCTCTCTCTCTCTCTCTCTCTCTCTCTCTCTCTCTCTCTCTCTCTCTCTCTCTCTCTCTCTCTCTCTCTCTCTCTCTGTCTCTCTCTCTCTCTCTCTTTCTCTGTCTCTCTCTCTCGCTCTCTCTCTGTGTGTGTCTAAATTAGTGACTTGATTGACTTTGAGTAACTTGTTAAGAGGGCCTGTCTGCTCTGTGCTGGATCAGGCTCCATGTGACTGTCAGGCGGGGGTGGCGTGGTGGACGGAGACTGAGTTTGGGGCCTTCCTCCCAAGGTTCCTGCACCTGTATGCACTGACTGACTCTGGCTGGCTGTGGGGGGCCTGGAGGTAATAAGCTTAACACCAGTGGTGGAAAAAGTACTCAATTGTCATACTTAAAGATACCTTCATATAAAATGACTCAAGTAAAAGTGAAAGTCACCCAGTAAAATACAACTTGAGTAAAAGTCTAAAAGTATTTGGTTTAAAATATACTTAACTATCAAAAGTAAATGGAATTTCTAAAACGTACTTATAAGTTTAAATCATTTCAAATTCCTTATATTAAGCAAACCAGACAGCACAATTTACTTGTTTTTTTTATTGATGGATAGCCAGGGGCACACTCCAACACTCAGACATAATTACAAATGAAGCGTTTGTGTTTAGTGAGGTAGGAGGGATGACCAGGGATGTTCTCTTGATAAGTGTGTGAATTTGACCATTTTCCTGTCCTGCTAAGCATTCAAAATGTAACGAGTACTTTTGGGTGTCAGGGAAAAGTTATGGAGTAAAAAGTACATTATTTTCTTTAGGAATGTAAAAGTAAAGTTGTCAAAAATATAAGTACTAAAGTGAAGTACAGATACCTCAAAAAACGTCTTAAGTAGACTTGAAAGTATTTTTACTTAAGTACTTTACACCACTGCTTAACACTATGTGTGGCCGCCTACCTGAGTGTTGTCTCATCTGGATGACAACACATAAACAGAGCTTAGTAGTAAGTAGCCGATACAGAGACAGTGTCTTTAAAACACCAACCCCTGACAGAGCATGCCGATGATTCAATGTTTCTCACAATTCATGTTGCCACGGTGATCAGATCAGATCTTATCAGGACAGGACGACAACTCTCTCCTGGGTTCCTGGTACAAACACACACACACATACACACACACACACTGTCCTTGTGGTTGTTGATGGTTGCGGATCATATCGTATCACACATTCCCACAGTTTCAGTCATGCATGTTAGGAAGACGACACGATCCCTGCTCACACGTGTCTCTCTGCTCCACGCTCGGCTAGTCTGGCCTACATCTACATTATCAGTCTGGCATCTGGTGATGGCCGACAGGTAAGAAGACAGGCTGAGACCTAAGACCACCAACCAGGTTGAGACATTTATCAGATCTTTGTGAGGAAGAAAGGACAAGAAGGGAGGGTGGGAGAGAGAGAGAGAGAGAGAGATAGAGAAAGGGGGGAGAGAGAGGGAGAGAGAGAGAGAGAGAGGGGGGAGAGAGAGAAAGAGAGATGACATGATGACAGAAGGACATTTTAGTTAAATGTCCCTAAATATCTTGAGTTAAAGCGTGGAGTGTAGTAATTAGATCCTATATCTGTAAACTGTAAATGTTCTTGAATGTCGAGTTAAAGTGTGGAGTGGAGTAATGTTCAGTAATAAAGTCCCTGAGTTACATAGTGTCTCTCTATTTGTCTGTGATGTGTATTTTCTGGTTGCGGTCTCCATTGTAAAACGCTTTTCTTTCTTTTTACTACGCCCCTGGGGGAGACACACAGGCAGTCTATATAAGTGAAGGGTTAGAGTCTGGGGTCAGAGGTTAGAGGTCAATACAGTCACATGAATGGGGCGAAAACCGTCATTTAGCCGTTGGAAAGAATGTCTCCATACAGTTATTTGGAGAAGACTTAATGAGTGGGTTGGTTATGGTGCGGTTTCGACCTGTTCAGTTGTTTCCGTGAATAGAGACTATTGTATGTAGCCTATGAGATCTGGAAGTAATACTACTTCAGATAGATGCATAATGTATAAATTGTTGATATCAATGACTTTACAACACACATGTTTTTCATGTTTATTGTTTTTTCCTTCATTTATCACTGTTGTGTATGCAATTTAATCTTGCATACAATTGAATCCATGCATTTTAAAGCAAACACCCTCTCTCCCTTTGGAACACAGTGCTGATTAATGACTGATGGTCTTGTTTTTAAACAATGGACAGCAGAGTATAAACAGTGCAGATCAATACATCATTGGCTTTAGAATGTACCTCAGTGTATAGGAGGCTGTTGGTTATGAAATACAGATTAACTACATACCCACTGGCCACAGACGTCAATTCAACGTATATTCCACATTGGTTCAATGTAATTTCATTGAAATGACGTGGAGACAATGTTGATTCAACCAGTGTGTGCCCAGAGGCTAGGGAAATACAGTTATGGAGCAGCACCTGGTTTTCTGGTTCTCCACTCCAGCCTCATCTCCCTCCAACCCTACCTCAGGGTCCCATCAGTGAGGCTCTGTTATTTGTTCACCCACTAACAAAGCTCCAGCTCTCATGGTTCTCTACCTTAACGTTGGCTCTATTCAACTCCAGCTTGTGGTCCCATCTGTGGGATCCTACTCTACCTTCTCCCCCCTGCTAGGGCTCCAGCACCTCCAGTCCCACTCTCCAACCTCATAGACCCATGGGTGGCTGAGACTTCTAGCCAGGGTGGGGACTCCATGGGTGGCTGAGAGTGCTAGCATGGGTGGCTGTATTAGTGTCAACCAGCATCTCCCTCAAGAAGATTTAAACCCCTTTAAAGACCTTAAAGGCGGTTGAACAATGAGCCAGATACGACTCGGTGCGGCAGGATGAAATGCGTCTACATTGGCATGTGACGGTGCTGTAATGCTGTTTTCCTTTCTCCAGCCGTGTGAAGTGACAAACCGGCCTATACAAGCTGTAACAGCCAGCTCATTGAATGTATTAGGCTGCGTAGCTGTATGTATGAGTGCTTTAAATAAGTGAATGTATTAGGCTGCGTAGCTGTATGTATGAGTGCTTTAAATAAGTGAATGTATTAGGCTGCGTAGCTGTATGAGTGTTTTAAATCCTGTGCTTTTGGACCACGTCCAGGGTGACGTCTTAGCCTTGTCTCCAGATATAACTCCTGCTGCGGTCAACGCCTCTCCAAAATTTCTCAGAGAACAGTCCTTAAGACCTGGTAACAGTGAGTGAAGACAGACTGTACATGTCAGATCTCAACTAGAGATCTCTCAGCAGTCAGCAGACATCGTATCAATCAAGGAGGGATGTCAGATGGGTGTTTGGATTGGGTTCAGGCCGTGTCGAAAGCCATTTGTCTAGAGGACGAGTAGAAAGAAATGCAAACAAGCTGTGGCTCAGTCCTGTGAACACAAACACAAACACAAGCTCACAAGATCGCACACACACACACACACACAGTTAAACTGAGAGATTGCTCTCTGCAGCCTTTCTGCTAAATGTGATATAGATCTGTACATCCAGGGCACTTAGTCTTGGCAGCTGAACAGACAAAAACAGTGATTGCACAGAGCAGGATTTCAATCTGCAGCAGAGGAGAGGTGGCGAAGAAAGAAAGACACAGTCAGAGCCTTGAGAGAAGCCAGGGACACCGGGGATGTTTCATCACACCTGAAAGACACAGTGAGATCACAGTCAGAGCCTTGAGAGAAGCCAGGGACACCGGGGATGTTTCATTACATCTGAAACGTCTGCAACACATCTTGAAAGGAACGACTTTCACTTTCATTCTGTCTTTATGGACCATGTACTGGAGTGTATGGTCTGGAAATGGCTTCTTCCTTTTGTTTTATTAGATCTACAGCCGAACCTTCTTAGAGAATACAACAGATGCCACTTGGACACTAGAGGAAGTCCTGTTAAACATCACAGTGTCACGTCTGTTCCCCCTCCCCCTCTCTGGCGCTCGTGGATGCCAGGCTGCTCATCGTTACGTGCACCTGTCCCCATCGTTACGCACACCTGTCACCATCGTTACGCACACCTGTCACCATCGATACGCACACCAGCGCTTCATCGGACTCACCTGGACTCCGTCACGTCATTGATTGCCTCCCCTATACCGTATCTGTCACTTCCTCAGTTTCATTCCTGTGTTTGCATTGTGGTTTTGTTTCTCTCGTCCAGACGCTGTTCTTGCTTTGTTTCATGTCTATTTATTATTAAATCCTCACCCTGTACTTTCTTCCCGTCTCCCAGCGTCTGTCGTCTCAAGATCGTTACACATAGAGATTAAGAAACAGCCATATCAACTTTATCAATCCCACAATCCATTCACAATCACAATCACAGAGAAAATCCAGCCAACAACACCGAGACACAACCTTCTAATACCACCCCTATCCCCCTAAACACACACAAACAGGAAACGCTAATCAGTGAATAGCATATGTTTGATTCATCATCTCTCTCCTATCATATCAATATCCATTACGGGAGATCATACTGCCAGTGACACTCAAAAGGTCAGTGGACCACCAATTACATTCATTTGGGGTTTTTAATCTGGGCAGAGTGGGCTTTCAGTGATATCAGCTGTCATGACGGAGGGAGGGGGGAGGGAGAGGAAGGAGGGAGAGAGTGGAAGAGCGGATAGCTTCAAAGTGCCTGGGACAGATTATCCTGGGAGAGCAATCAATCTTGTCCCCCCTGCCAGCCATTACGGAGCCTGAACACAGTCTCCCAGACCAGACTGTTCCCTGGGTAAAGGTCAAGGGCACAGTCAAGGGCCCCCACTACCTCTCTGATTATTAAGTGCTCTCTTATTTGAAAAGCAAATGTCCACAGTCAATTGCAGATAATGGTGGGTTTGTGAAAGTGGTTGTTTTAACCTGGGGTCCCCCTGACATATGGCTGGGGTTTCACTGAGCCCCATGGATGAGGTTTAGGCATTTTTCTGACCAGGATCATGGTTCTGGGATTCTAGGGTGGACATGAGGGTGCAATTAGCAGGGTTGGGAAATCAAGGTCTGTCCACGTGACTGTTTTGAAACCTCTCTCTCATCCTCACATGGCAAAATAAGTCAGGAAACAGAACATAGGAAGTCAATGCAGACCAAAGTGAACCATGACTGAATATTATATATATATGCAAAGTATGTGTAGTAGCTACAATCCAGTTTCATCAACCTTCTTTCTACAGTGGTGTGTGTGTGTGCGTGTGTGTGTGCGTGTGTGTGTGTGTGTGTGTGTGTGTGTGTGTGTGTGTGTGTGTGTGTGTGTGTGTCATCCATCTTTGAGCGTGTCTATGGGCGTGTCAACCTTAGACAAGGCTAGAGATAAGACACACACTCTGGGAGGATTACAGAGCATTATGCAAAACACTCTGCATTAAAGTGAATGGCTCCAGTACAGGCAGGCCTGGGATGGAAACACTTGGAATAATATGCTGTTCCATTCCTCTAAGATAGACAGGTGCCTCTTTCAATAAGTCGAATTATCTACATCTGATCTGTAGCCCACAGAGCTGCACTTCCTGACTTCCTGACTTCCACACGCACACGCACAAGCACACACACACACACACACACACACACACACACACACACACACACACACACACACACACACACACACACACACACACACACACACACACACACTGAATAGATTAAGCCTATCTTGCAAGAATGACAGCTTGTATTACCATCCATCAATGCAGCATTGCATGTGGCTTCAGTATAGACACGCAGAAAAATGCAGAGAAATAAAACGATCATTCATCAAAGCAGCTGGATGTGAAGTAAATTAATTTAATCCATAGAGAGATAGAGCGAGAGAGAGAGAGAGAGAGAGAGAGAGAGAGAGAGAGAGAGAGAGAGAGAGAGAGACAGAGAGACAGAGAGAGAGAGATGCTAAAATAGATACTGTGCCCCCAGAGCTGTTTAGACTTTGATGGAGGGCTCTGTGACATCAGCATCCATGAGCAGAAAGTAAAGTGTCAGAGGCCAATGGGAAGCAGGCGTGGGTATGGTAAAGTAAAGTGTCAGAGGCCAATGGGAAGCAGGCGTGGGTATGGTAAAGTAAAGTGTCAGAGGCCAATGGGAAGCAGGCGTGGGTATGGTAAAGTAAAGTGTCAGAGGTCAATGGGAAGCAGGCGTGGGTATCTAGTGATGGCCAACTCTAAAGATGCTCAGTTCCTATGACAGCCTGGGGATTACGGCCCAGATCCTTCCTCTATGAAGTGTCTGCGCAACTTCTACCTAAATCATGGCACTGATGTTCAATGGGAGATTTGTGTGAAAGTTCAGAGGCATGTGTATCTCTCGACAGTATAGCTGTGTCCCAAATTACACCGTATTCCCTATGTAGTGCACTACTTTTGACTAGGGCCCATAGGGCCCCCATAGTAATGCACTATATAGGGAATAGGGTGCCATTTGGGAGACAGGCTATGTCTTTATTCACTGGGTCAGAGAAAGTGTGTTGAACTGTAGCAAAACTCTTCCATCTGCGCTAGAGATGAACAAAACATCAGACAGACAGGGTATGTGTCTCAAATGGCACCCTATTCCCTATATAGTGCACTACTTTTGACCGGGCTCATAATGCTCTGGTCAAAAGTAGTGCACTATGTAGGGTATAGGGTGCCATTTGGGACACAGACACAGACACAGCCAGCCAGACAGACAGGGCTCCTAACCCACCCCAGCTGAATTCACACTCTCTCACCTCTCTCATCTCTTTATGCTCCTCAGTAGACCTCTTTCCTAAGATCCTACAGTCTGCCTGATACATCAAACCATAGCTGGGGGAGACAGTCCCTCCTTACTGGCTGCAGTAGGTCACTGTAGTGTCAGAGATTATGTGCAGTGTTCAGCTACCCTGAGTCTCAGATCTGTTGGTGCTGTTTGCCAAACGTGACAATGACAGCAGTAGAGTTGGCAAGTACAAATAGATTTTGGACTCGGGCTAGTGTTCAGTCTGTTGAGGGATAATACCCCTCAGTACCAAGTATATGGGGGCATTGATGCCTTGATAGCAACAGCTAAAGAAGGGAAATAATGCCTCTCCTTCCCCTAAACTCCAATTGATCCACTCCACCACTCAGTTCAAATCTGACATTAATATGGAAATAACTTCCCAAAGTGTTTCAAGGCAAATTGCAATCCAATTATTAGCATAAACAGCTCAGAGCAGAGAGAACACATTATTTGCCTCTAAGGGAGGGGGACAGAGGGAGTGAACACATTGTTGCCATTACTGGCCTGGTTGGATCTCTCCCCTTTAACAAACTACAGAGCTGTCATGACACACTCTTCCTTTTATTTAACTAGAGACAGAGAGAGAGAGAGAGAGAGAGAGAGAGTGTGAGAGAGAGAGAGAGAGAGAGAGAGAGAGAGAGAGAGAGTGTGAGAGAGAGGAAGACAGAGGCAGAGAGAGTGTTCTGATATTGAATGTATTGTTGAGAGAGTTATTGTTATTGTCCAGATTCTTGTGGTCAGGCCAGCTAGGATTGCTGTTTACTGTACTACCAAACAGGTTTCATAGCTGTAAACAAACGGGTTTAATTACTGTAAACAAATAGATCTGCCTCCTGTTCTTTGTGAATATTAACTGTTGCTGGTTTTACAGTTATTTGAATAGTCTGGATAGCTGTCAGACTATCAACAAACTATCTGTTGATAAGCAACTGCTTGCTTAGGCTACGGTTAGGGTTATGGTTAGAATAAGGGATAGGGTTAGGGATTGAATAAGGTTAGGGTTAGGGTTAGAATAAGGGATAAGGTTAGGGTTAGGGTTAGGGTTAGAATAAGTGATAAGGTTAGGGTTATGGTTAGAATAAGGGATAGGGTTAGGGCTAGAATAAGGTTAGGGTTAGGGTTAGAATAAGGGATAAGGTTAGGGTTAGGGTTAGAATAAGGGATAAGGTTAGGGTTAGGGTTAGTAGATGTTACTGATCAAACAAATTGTTCCCACAGTTAGTGCTTCCAATAAGGCAGAGCAGGACATACTGCAGACTGTATGGAACATACCGGTATTTCTCACAAATTATACATGTTCTGGGGCAGAGTTTTTTACCCTTTCCTCATCTATCTGTTTTTTCTGTCACTGGAGTAGTTAACCCTTGTATGCTCTGTCTGTCTGTCTGTCTGTCTGTCTGTCTGTCTGTCTGTCTGTCTGTCTGTCTGTCTGTCTGTCTGTCTGTCTGTCTGTCTGTCTGTCTGTCTGTCTGTCTGTCTGTCTGTCTGTCTGTCTGTCTGTCTGTCTGTCTGTCTGTCTGTCTGTCTGTCTGTCTGTCGGTCGGTCGGTCGGTCGGTCGGTCGGTCGGTCGGTCGGTCGGTCGGTCTGTCTGTCTGTCTGTCTGTCTGTCTGTCTGTCTGTCTGTCTGTCTGTCTGTCTGTCTGTCTGTCTGTCTGTCTGTCTGTCTGTCTGTCTGTCTGTCTGTCTGTCTGTCTGTCTGTCTGTCTGTCTGTCTGTCTGTCTGTCTGTCTGTCTGTCTGTCTGTCTGTCTGTCTGTCTGTCTGTCTGTCTGTTGTGAATCATGTGGATGATGACAGTGTTTGAGGAATGTCCAGGGCTATCTCTCCTCGTCTTTGTTTGCTAGCGAGGAGTTCAATAGTAATAGTTTATTTTACTTGACCATAAATCTCGTCTCATACCACTGTGACAGTCAGGGCTTGCGGGATCTCTTAAATAGGTGTGTGTGTGTGCGTGTGTGTGCGTGTGCGTGTGCGTGTGCGTGTGCGTGTGCGCGTGTGTGTGTGTGTGTGTGTGTGTGTGTGTGTGTGTGTGTGTGTGTGTGTGTGTGTGTGTGTGTGTGTGTGTGCTTGAATGAGGATCTCTGTTTCTTCCACTGCCTTGTATCCGGTAACGATTTGTCATAAATTCATTAATAGTGTCTTCTACTACAAACAGAATACCTGCTAGATCCACCGTGGTTTAAATCATGTAGATTAGGAGTGAATCTAAACCATGGATTAAAATAAGGCCTATGCCTATCAAGACATGGACCATAGTTACATGCATATTAACCCTTATACACTGAGTGGACAAAATATTAATAGCTCTTTCCATGACACAGACTGACCAGGTGAATCCAGGTGAAAGCTATTATTCCTTATTGATGTCACCTTCAATCAGTGTAGATGAAAGCAAGGAGACATGTTAAAGAAGGATTTGTAAGGCTTGAGACAATTGAGACATGGATTGTGTTTGTGTTATTGTGGATTGTGACGGATTAATCGGCATGGTCGATTAATTAGGGCCGATTTCAAGTTTTCATAACAATCGGTAATCTGCCTTTTTGGACGCAGATTATGGCCGATTACATTGCAATCCATGAGGAGACTGGGTGGCAGGCTGACCACCTGTTAATCCACGAGGAGACTGCGTGGCAGGCTGACCACCTGTTAATCCACGAGGAGACTGCGTGGCTGGCTGACCACCTGTTACGTGAGTGCAGCATCAAAAGGACCTAGTTGCTAGCTAGCATTAAACGTATTTTATAAAAAACAATCAATCTTCACATAAACTACACATGATTGATGCTATTACTAGGTTAACTAACTCTCTCTCTCTCCCTCCCCCTCTGTTTTCTCTGTTTGAATGACTGTCATATCCATACACCTCATCAGACTCTAATCCATACACCTCATCAGACTTTAATCCATACACCTCATCAGACTCTAATCCATACACCTCATCAGACTCTAATCCATGCACCTCATCAGGTTCTAATCCATACACCTCATCAGACTCTAATCCATGCACCTCATCAGGTTCTAATCCATACACCTCATCAAACTCGAATCAATACAACTCATCAGACTCTAATCCATACACCTCATTGGGCTCTAATCCATACACCTCATCAGGCTCTAATCCATACACCTCATCAGGCTCTAATCCATGCACCTCATCTGGCTCTAATCCATACACCTCATCAGATTTTAATCCATACACCTCATCAGGATCTGATCCACACGCCTCATCAGACTCTAATCCATACACCTCAGCAGACTCTAATACATACACCTCATCAGACTCTAATCCATACACCTCATCAGACTCTAATTCATACACATCATCAGGCTCTAATCCATACACCTCATCAGGCTCTAATCCATACACCTCATCAGGCTCTAATCCATACACCTCATCAGGCTCTAATCCATACACCTCATCAGGCTCTAATCCATACACCTCATCAGACTCTAATCCATACACCTCATCAGGCTCTAATCCATACACCTCATCAGACTCTAATCCATACACACCATCAGACTCTAATCCATACACACCATCAGACTCTAATCCATACACCTCTTCAGACTCTAATCCATACACCTCATCAGGCTCTAATCCATACACCTTTGGATCCATGTGTGTGAGTGACCAGGCCACACTCCAATAATAATGTCTCCCTCCTCTCCCCAAGGCCCTGAGTACAGCTCAGAAAGGATGTCTCTCCAAGTTGTGACCTTAGCTTGATACGATGTTACCTCAGACTAGCTGACCAAAGAACTGACCTTTGCTGACCATCTGACCGGCTAGCCTACTTGGTACCATGAGGGGAATGACAGTTCTTTTCTGCAATGGTGATTGCTGGGGATTGGGGTTGTTATGGATAGCCTCTTATAGCTAGAGGGTGGTACTTTGATCAGTGATATTGGGACTGAGGAGGCTCTGTAAATTCACCCTACTCCTCCTCCTACACTTTGAGGCTTGATAATCCTGTAGTTAACGGGTTATGAATCTGTGTAGACGTGGCGACAGTCAGTGTTAGTGTTGTCCAGTCCACACAGTCTCACATTCCACGCATACCAGACAGATGTCCAGACTGGAGAGGACTGAGAGTCACAAGATGGGCCCTGTGGGACCAGAGAGGGAGGGCCCTGTGGGACCAGAGAGGGAGGGCCCTGTGGGACCAGAGATGGAGGGCCCTGTGGGACCAGAGAGGGAGGGACCTGTGGGAGTAGAGAGGGTCCCTGAACAGAGGGCCCTTGGAAGCCCCTGGAGGGCCCTGTGGGCCTGGGGAAGACCTTCAGCCTAGGCCCTCTCCAGGCATGATGATGGGACCAGAGAGGCTTGTGCAGAGATTGATTGATTGATTGATTGATTGATTGATTGATTGATTGATTGATTGATTGATTGATTGCACATCTTTATGGCTTGAGTCCATGTTCTCTATTGGGTTCATGGAGAGCAGTAGAGAGGGAGAGAGAGAGCAAGAGAAAATGAGAAAACGAGAGGACGAGAGAGAGATGGAGTTTTGTGTGTGTTTACTGTACATTTCGAGAGAGAGAGAGAGAGAGAGAGAGAGAGGTGAAAGTAGAGGTTTAAGTGATTTTAAGATGCTTTTTGTGTTTTGTGAATCTGAGAGGGTCTTGGTGTTTGGTCTCTCTCTCTCTCTCTCTCTCTCCGTTCCCTAACTCTGAGAGCATCTTAAAACAATTACAGCCTTTTAAACAATTACAGAATCACAGGGCTGCAACCAAATTGCAGTCTATTCCCTATATAGTGCACAACCTTTGACCAGAGCCCTATGGGCCCCAGGTCAAAAAGTAATGCACTATTAAAGGGAACAGGGTGCCATCGGGACACAGCCACGGTGTCAGCAGGGAAACAGAAAAAAATCCTTAGCCAAGTCTTTCCCAGGCAACACCAGTCAATATGGATAGTGGAACCAAGAGCATATTGGCTCAAAATCCTCAAATAAGTAATCTATCCTGGTTGTGACTCATGTCCTTGAAGCGTACAGCAACTCAAACCAGAAGCCCTGTCTACCCTTCCCTCTGCGACGGAGAACCAACGGTACATGTTCATTTCCCCCCAGCTTTATGGCGCTATAGGGTAGCTTTACGACCGACTCTCACATCACACAGTGACGAAGTACGGTACTGTCAGGCTCTGGCCATAGAGCCCATTTGCTTCTCTATGTAGCCATGGTCAGAGTCTGACAGTTCTATTCTTTCTGTTTCTGGTGGTGGTTTGTGTGGGATCCCTAATTAGAGGCAGCTGTAGTGCATCGTCTCTAATTAGGGATCCTACATAGGTTGGTAGGTTTCACACTGGGTTGTGGGTCGTCACGGTGACAGTAAGCGTGCACATTTGATTACGTCCGTTCATTTCGTGTTTGTTTTGTAACGTGACGTTTGTACATCGTGTGTTTGTTTGTTTTGTTAGTTCGCACATTTGTGTTGGTTTTATACTTAGTATAAATTAAATGTCGAACTACTATCCCTGCGCTGCGTCTTGGTCTCACTATGCACCCTCTCGTGACATGTACATAGTTGTGTGAGAGGAAGATCAATATCGTCCAACCCATAACACATGTAAGGAAGGGCAGCTGGCAGTGCTGATCCTCTATGTGTTGCAGACGGTGTTACTGGACGTGCTTTTCATCATCAGCTGCACACAATGTAAAGCTGACCGTCACATGATCAAGATAAGAACGGAAAACATCATAGCAGAGATTCTGAATTTATTTAAGCAACAGCGTCAGACAAGGTTTAGTGTGCTAGTCTTGAGCCAAAGTCCCATTGTTTAATGTGTCTTGATGTGTGGGCACATACAGTAGTTGCAGGTATGCTTAGATTTTGAAAGTAGTTTTTACATTTTGTGTTCCAAAGTCCACCTGTGGAATTTAACAAAGGTAAACTTGCACAAATTGCTCTTTGGAGCCAGTCTGTGACCCTTATAATGATGTCTGATTGGTCTGTGGGATTCCAGCCAAACATGTTCCTTCCCTGGCTGGGTCCGCCTTTGTCTACTGCAGAAACAGGCCTATCCTCGGTGCCCTTTTACCAAATACAGTATCTGTTCATTGTTTTAAAGTGCCGTCAGGTCTCTTATTCACTTTACTGCCGCTGCCTTATAAAGACATGTCCTCTTCCCTTTGGAATTAAAACCAGATCAGACCTATTAAATCTCCTGGTAGATCAAACCTCTAAAATCTCCTGGTAGATCAAACCTCTAAAATCTCCTGGTAGATAGATAGATAAATAGATAGGTACTTTATTGATCCCCCGGGGGGGAAATTTCATTATCAAGCAGCTACAACAAAAACACAGGGCAGGTGCAAAATGCCACAACGAAAGTACACAAAAGACAGATACATGGTACATGATACGTAGAGCGGCAGTATGAAAAAGTATAGAAATACAGGATATCTGGAGTGCAAAAAAAAGCTATAAAAGGACATTGCGTAGTATGAGTGGTTGGCTGAATATGTACACTATACATTGGTGGATGTTGGATGGTTAACTATACTATACAGGTTGATGGCAGAGAAATACTTCAGTAGCTAATGCGTATGATATGAGCGAGGGTAATAATAGTTTACTTAATAGACAGAATGGGTAAATGAACAGGTAAGTGAAAATTTTGCATGGTTAAATTAGCTGTACAGTTAGGTATACAGTTATATTTACAGATAAGTGAATACTTGCATGTTTACACAAACTGTACAGGTAAATGACAGGAAGAGATACTTTAATAGCTAAATGTGTGTATGATATCATTGGGGTAATAATAGTAATTCCCTTAAAATACAGTCCTTAGTGCGCAGGGTTTAATTACAGACAACTGCACTTATTGCACATTTGATATACTAAAAGCAATGAGAAAAGGTGCAACTGGCAGGATACTAATATGCATTCCTGAGTGAATGCCTAGGTCCAATAATTACTTACAATATTGCATGTGATATAATATAACAACTGTACATGGGTATGTATATACAGACCTGTATGAATAAGTAGGTCCTGAGTGGATGAGTGCTGACGGTTACTCAGTTACTCACGGATGGATGCATAATTGTTAAACTAGGTCCTAGCACCCCAACAGTTCCAGATCTATGTTGCCGACGGCACGGCACCCCGGTGAGGCATTATATAGTCTCATAGCCGCCGGCAGGAAGGACCTCCTGTGGCGCTCTCTGGCACACCGTGGTGGGATCAGTCTGCGACTGAAAGAGCTCCTCTGCGTCATAACCATAGCGTGCAGAGGGTGGGTGACGTTGTCCATGATGGCCAGCAGTTTGGCCAGGATCCGTCTCTCCGCCACCTCCTCTAGAGTGTCAAGGCTCATCCCCAGGACAGAGCTAGCCTTCCTGATCAGCTTATTTACCCGAGAAGCATCACCGGCTTTGATGTTTGCTCCCCAGCACACCACTGCAAAAAAGATGGCACTGGACACCACAGACTGGTAGAAGGTATGCAGTAGTTTACTGCACACGTTGAAGGACCTGAGCCTCCTCAGAAAGTAGAGTCGGCTCTGGCCCTTTTTGTACAGGGCCCCGGTGTTACCAGCCCATTCCAGTCTGTTGTCCATATGGACCCCCAAGAACTTGTATGACTCAACCATTTCCACATCCATCCCCTTTATAGGGACTGCAGTCAGTTGTGCCTTGGTTCTCCTGAAGTCCACCACCATCTCCTTAGTTTTGCTGATGTTGAGCTGAAGGTGGTTCTATCAAACCTCTAAAATCTCCTGGTAGATCAAACCTCTAAAATCTCCTGGTAGATCAAACCTCTAAAATCTCCTGGTAGATCAAACCTCTAAAATCTCCTGGTAGATCAAACCTCTAAAATCTCCTGGTAGATCCAACCTATAAAATGGTAAAAGTGCTATTTTTTTTCGCTCCTTCCCTTGATCATTTTTCACAAGACTGTGCAAACGCAGAAAAATAAACTTTCTGGACGGATGTGAAACGTTCGCAGCCAGTTGAAGGCGAGAAATGATCCTCGGGAGTGTTTTGCAACAGGACTTTCAGCACTTACTGAGAACCAGCAGGATTCCTGGATTTCGCTGTGGAAGTGTGAGCTGGCGTGTTTTGGGAGATGGTGAAAACATGCTTTTACACGCTTACCTTTTTACTACAAGTAATCATCACTAAAAAGACGAATCCAGAGAATTCAGCACTCTCTCTCTCCAGCCTCTCTCTCCAGCCTCTCTCCAGCCTCTCTCCAGCCTCTCTCTCCACCTCCCCTTCCAGCCTCTCTCTCCAGCCTCTCTTTCCAGCCTCTCTCTCCAGCCTCTCTTTCCAGTCTCTCTCTCTCCAGTCTCTCTCTCCAGTCTATCTCTCCAGCCTCTCTCTCTAGCATTTAAGAGTGTGGATCTGCCAACAGACCATCATACACTCCTTACTGACAACAGCTTTATTAGAAACAGCTGTTCTAGGATCAGTGTTCCACACTGCAGAGAGAGAGAGACACACACACGCACGCACACACACACACACACACACACACACACACACACACACACACACACACACACACACACACACACACACACACACACACACACACACACACACACACACACACACACACACACACACACACACTCTCTCTCTCTCTCTCTTGCTCTGGATGACCTCTTTGACAGTCTGGATGATATAGACGTCTGCCATAAAATAATGGGCCCAGGGTGGAGATAAAATCAGTCCATCCATCTCTCCATCCCTCCAGCCTGCTGATAAGGCCTTATTAAGTCCCATCTCCATCCATTAGTTGTAGGTCAGATCCACAAAGGTCTCCAGTTAGTCTCCAGTTAGACCAATGCACCTCAGGGCTCTCTGCTAGCCAACCATTTTCACTCAGGCAAATACTCAGATGGCCTGAGTTCGAGGGTTAAACTGGTCCTATTTACCCACGGGCCTTGACTAATGAGGGGCTCGTATGCAATCTCAATGTTGGATGGAGGATAGGTCATTGGATGGTTTCCATTGTGGATTTGTCAAAAGCTTATGTATCCCTTCCTGTACTTACAGAACTCATATCCCTGGTATAAATTGTTAATTGTACACGGCCAGAGACTTAATGAGCCAATCCTGGCCTAACTTGACCTGGCTGTCATTAGCCTGGCTAAGTGTTGCTGAGAAAAGCCCATATCTACAAATCCCAGAGACAATGTCTATCTACATTAGGACATCTCATCGTCAGAGATCATGTCTAGCTACATTAGGACATCTCTTCCTAGAGCTAATGTCTAGCTACATTAGGACATCTCCTAAACAGAGATAATGTCTAGCTACATTAGGACATCTCTTACCAGAGATAATGTCTAGCTACATTAGGACATCTCATCAACAGAGATAATGTCTAGCTACATTAGAACATCTCATCAACAGAGATAATGTCTAGCTACATTAGGACATCTCTTCCCAGAGGTTATGTCTAGCTACATTAGGACATCTCTTCCCAGAGGTAATGTTTAGCTACGTTAGGACATCTCTTCCTAGAGGTAATATCTAGCTACATTAGGACATCTCATCAACAGAGATAATGTCTAGCTACATTAGGATATCTCTTCCCAGAGGTAATGTCTAGCTACATTAGGACATCTCATCAACAGAGGTAATGTCTAGAAATATTAGGACATACAAAAAAAGAAAAGAGAACTTTCCAGGGGGTGTACTTACTTTTTCACATGACTGTATCTGGCTAATGTGGTCTGGAACGTGGCAGAGACTCCGGATAAGACACTAGTTTGGAGGCAGACGAGGCCTGGACACGTTGCAAAGGGAACAAACTGCTAAAAGAACTAATCATATCAATCAATCAAATGAATTTATAAAGCCCTTTTTACATCAGCAGACGTCACTAAGTGCTATACAGAAACCCAGCCTAAATCCCAAAACAGCAAGCAATGCAGATAGAAGCATATCTCTCTCTCTCTCTCTCTCTCTCTCTCTCTCTCTCTCTCTCTCTCTCTCTCTCTCTCTCTCTCTCTCTCTCTCTCTCTCTCTCTCTCTCTCTCTCTCTCTCTCTCTGCCAAGTGTTGAGAAAAAAGTCCCTGTTCATAGTAAAACTCTTGTTAATGTTGGTACATGAGTTCCAGGCATGGTTTCAATGCCTCCCACAGGGTCTGCCTACAACTAGCCTACACCCTGGCTGGCTGACCTGACCTCACAATGTTCATACTGTACATACACTATATAAAACAACCCACTGAATGTCCATAGATACACTATACAGTATAAAACAGTGTTCCTGTGTGGCTCAGTTGGTAATAGCATGACACTAGCAAAGCCAGGGTCGCGGGTTCCATTCCCATTGGGGTCACATATGAAAATCTTTGCACAAACTGTAATGTAAGTTGCTTTGGATAAAAGTGTCTGCTAAATGGCATACATTTGACTGTTATATTAAAACACCCCCTGACTGATTGTGGGCACTATACTATAGATTCCCTGGTCCTTTCTGTAAGGTGACAGTTGTAGTTGCTCCTTAGGGGATACAATAAATAACGTTTTATTGAATTGAACAGTTTGTCATGTAAGGCTATCGTTATAGACTGAGGTAGAATATGAACCCAGCTCTATTCAGAGCACAGAGCATCACTGTAGTCTTTGTATTAGATATGAATGAAGCTCTGGATCTATTAACCAACAGAACAGTGTCTGGTTGTTGGGAAGGTTATTGAATGGGGAAGTCAATTTGTAAGTGTATCTGCACTGCAAGTGAATCTGTACTGCAAGTGTATTAAACAAGGCTTTTGTCTGACAATAACTGTACAGTATCTGAGTTTAGTGATTTGTACTGTAGAACAGCCCAGTTTTGATTGTGATTTTGTACTATTCACTCAATACTTTACTATTGAAATTAATTAAATAGTTTACCATTATTGTGGTACTGGACAAAGCTCTTTTGTCTAATCTATTATCCATTTAAACCAAAATGTTTCTCTCTCTCTCTCTCTCTCTCTCTCTCTCTCTCTCTCTCTCTCTCTCTCTCTCTCTCTCTCTCTCTCTCTCTCTACCTCCCTCTCTCTCTCTCTCTCTCTCCCTCTCCCTCTCCCTCTCCCTCTCCCTCTCCCTCTCCCTCTCCCTCTCTCTCCCTCTCTCCCTCCTCCACAGGTAACTGTGAGCTTAGGTGTTAGCCTGTGATGGTCCAGGTCTTCACTGTTCTTTATGCAGGCTACGTACTCAGCTGTACTGCCTGCTGTGTTTGGGGAAGACATTACTAAAGCCTGGCTAAGCACATCGACCGTATCCTCTCTTCTCTCTTCAGTATCAGCCCAGATAATGACATGTGTGATCACAGTTTACTCGCTTGTCACATAGTATTTGCATCCTCGGAGCATCACTGACCTCAAACATCCTACTACTTCACTGATACAATTTCATATGAATCCCATAAATACACTGTTGTGTAATGTAGTGAAGAGGCTGGCTGTTCCTCTACCTGATAAACCCATAGAGACAGTGCTGCTGTCTGTTCACCAGTGCTGTCAGACAGAGCCAGCGTTGTTTACTACCAACTTGTCACTGGGGTTTTGGCTAGGATTAGGATTGAGCTGGGGTGAGGACATGAAGCCAGGGTTAGGGTTAGGACTAGGTGCTAGGATTAGGGTTAGGTTTAGGGTTAGGGCTAGGGTTAGGATTGAGCTGGGGTGAGGACATGAAGCTAGGGTTAGGGTTAGGATTATGTGCTAGGATTAGGGTTAGGTTTAGGGTTAGGGCTAGGGTTAGGGTTAGGGTTGAGCTGGGGTTATGACATAAAGCTAGGGTTAGGGTTAGGGTTGGGTTAGGGTTAGGGTTAGGGTTAGGGTTAGGGTTAGGGTTACGGTTACCGTTTTTCTAGGTCAGATCACATGGTCCAGGCTCCTCTATCTTTTAACACTGAGAAAAGAAACATAAGCACATACTTTTATAAGAACCTCTTCCTGTCTATAAACAAAGACTTTGCCCTGGTAGAGAGATGCCAGATGAGGACATGATGGTACAGCCCTGCTGAGGGAAGAGAGGGGATGTTTCCCAAATGGAACCCTCTTCCCAAATATTGCACTACTTTAGACCCGAGGGGTCCTGGTCCAAAGTCTAGTGCACTAAATAGGGAATAGGGTTCCATTTGGAACGCCTAGTGTTAGCGGACCAAATGGAAAACAGACTGTAGAGAGGTCAGATAAACAGCTCTGCTCAACATTATAAAAGAACAAGATAGATGAAGTCATCAGCCACAGAACATCTTGGTAATAGTTTCATTGTTTAGTTTAACTCTTCAGAAAACTCTAGAAAAACACACAGGACTTATTCCACTGTTTGGGAGGGGAAATGTAGGACTAGTTGAAATTGTGATGAGGCACAAACTGCTGAAATTGATACAGAGAGCATATCATTGACCTCACGTGACCTTTTCCCCTAACCTAAGCCCTAAACACAACCTCAGACACGTTTTCCCCTAACCTAAGCCCTAAACACAACCTAAGACACGTTTTCCCCTAACCTAAGCCCTAAACACAACCTCAGACATGTTTTCCCCTAACCTAAGCCCTAAACAAAACCTCAGACACGTTTTCCCTAATGTAAGCCCTAAACACAACTTCAGACATGTACCTACAGTACACTCCCTCTCCTCCTTCTCCTCCTCCTCCTCCTCCTCATTCTACTTACTTGAAGTGGGCTAGTAGCAAAACTGGGTTCAAAAGGTTTTTGCTCTCTTTCAAAATACTTTAGCTGTGCTTAACTGAGCTTGCCTCGTGCAATGGAACCAATGGAAAAGTCCCAAAAGTCCTGCCCATGTCTCACTCCAACCAGGCTCAATAAAACCTTTGAAAGAAAATAAACACTAGTTGAACCCAGGTCTGGTACTGCCCTTCCTACATGTGACATGAGGCTGTAGTCAGTAATCCTAACCCAGTGTGGATCCAGGCTTAAGGGTGCATTTTAGCTGGGGAGCGGTAGGGGTCATGACCCCTTGTGACACGCTCTAATTCTGATTGTCATGTTGATAGAGAGGAAAGAGAGTGGAAAATTTGCAAGCTACCATCGGTGTCAATGAAAGGCCTGCATTTCAAGGGCGCTGACACTACCTCCGGAAGTTGTTTTATTTGTATTTTTATTGAACCTTTATTTAACTAGGCAAGTCAGTTAAGAACAAATTCTTATTTACAATGACGGCCTACCCCGGCCAAACCCTCCCCTAACCCGGACGCCATCTGTGCACCGCCCTATGGTAGCGCCGCCCTATGGTAGCGCCGCCCACGACAGTTGTCCCTCTCTAATAAGCAGGGCAATTATCCTGTTGAGCCCAACATTCATACAGTAAAAATACTAATAGCAGAGCAGTGTTTTTGAAACAGCTGAGATGTACAGACATTTCATTATATTTGAGACTTGTTTAATTGAGTTTTCACTCCTTGGCTCCTCTGAGCCACTGTCCAGGCAGGAAGCATGCAGCAAGAAGCTGATCAACACACCAGGTGAATTATCAATTGCATATTGATCAAATGAAGCCTGGTTTGTTATAAGTTAACTTTAATATGTTGAAACTGTACTTTTATATTCGTATAAGAGGGGTAAACGTTCATGTTTGATATGCTAACATTACTAGCTAGCTATGTTATTGTCTTGCAAGCTACTTAGCTAATGCGTGTAAGAATGAGAAAATAAACCCTTTAGTTGTCTGCACATCCTTGTGAATTGTTGCATTATTAGGTATGAGTGTAATATGGTTTGGTTGCATTATTCAAGACTGTAGCTATTATTCTTAAGAGGAAAAGTTGCTCACAATCATTGAATAGGTTGCCAGCTTACTGACTAGATTTGGATCTGCATAGCAAGAATGTCATGTTGTCAGCTACAACAAAAGGTAAGAATGTCATGTTGCCAGCCACAACGAAAGGTAAGAATGTCATGTTGCCAGCCACAACGAAAGGTAAGAATGTCATGTTGCCAGCCACAACAAAAGGTAAGAATGTCATGTTGTCAGCCACAACAAAAGGTAAGAATGTCATGTTGCCAGCCACAACGAAAGGTAAGAATGTCATGTTGCCAGCCACAACGAAAGGTAAGAATGTCATGTTGCCAGCCACAACGAAAGGTAAGAATGTCATGTTGCCAGCCACAACGAAAGGTAAGAATGTTATGTTGCCAGCCACAACGAAAGGTAAGAATGTCATGTTGCCAGCCACAACGTAAAGGTAAGAATGTCATGTTGCCAGCCACAACGAAAGGTAAGAATGTCATGTTGCCAGCCACAACGAAAGCTAAGAATGTCATGTTGCCAGCCCCAACGAAAGGTAAAGCAAAAATCGAATGAAATCAAAAACATTTTGTCACATGCGCTGAATACAATATGTGTAGACCTTACCGTGAAATGCTTACTTACAAGCCCTTAACCAACAATGCAGTTCAAGAAATTAAGTTAAGAAAATATTTACTAAATAAAGTAAAGTAAAACATACAATATAAATTAACATAATAAAATAACAATAACGAGGCTATATTTTTTTATTTTTTATTTTTTATTTCACCTTTATTTAACCAGGTAGGTCAGTTGAGAACAAGTTCTCATTTGCAACTGCGACCTGGCCAAGACAAAGCAAAGCAGTGTGACAAATAACAACACAGAGTTACACATTAAACAAACAGTCAAAAACACAATAGAAAAATCTATATACAGAGTGCAAAATGTAGTGCAAAAATGCAGTAAGGTTAAGAGGTAGAACAATAAATAGACTATAGTGGTGACATAAATTACAGAATTATCATTATTAACACAGGAATGAAAAATGTGCAAATTATGATGTGCAAATAGAGATACTGGAGTGCAAGATTAGTGAAAATAAACAAAAAATAAATATGGGGATGAGGTAGTAGTGTGGGCTATTTACAGAAGGGCTATATACAGGTGCAGTGATCGATAAGCAGCTTTGACAGCTGATGCTTAAAGTTATTGAGGGAGATAGGAACCTCTAGCTTCAATGATTTTTGCAATTCGTTCCAGTCATTGGCAGCAGCAAACTGGAAGGAATGGCGACCAAAGGAGGTGTTGGCTTTGGGGGTGACCAGTGAGATATACCTGCTGGAGCGCATGCTACGGGTGGGTGTTGCTATAGTGACCAGTGAGCTGAGATAGGGCGGGGATTTACCTAATAAAGACTTATAGATGACCTGGAGCCAGTGGGTTTGGCGGCGAATATATAATGAAGGCCAGCCAACGAGAGCATACAAGTCGCAGTGGTGGGTAGTGTATGGGGCTTTGGTGACAAAACGGATGGCACTGTGATAGACTACATCCAATTTGCTAAGTAGAGTATTGGAGGCTAGTTTGTAAATGACATCGCCGAAATCAAGGATCGGTAGGATAGTCAGTTTTACAAGGGCATGTTTGGCAGCATGAGTGAAGGAGGCTTTGTTGCGAAATAGGAAGCCAATTCTGGATTTAATTTTGGATTGGAGATGGTTGATGTCTGGAAGTTGAGTTTATAGTCTAACCAGATGTCTAGGTATTTGTAGGTGGCCACGTATTCTAATTCGGATCCGTCGAGAGTAGTGATGATAGTCCGGTGGGCGGGTGCTGGCAGCGTTCGATAGAAAAGCATGCACTTAGTTTTACTAGCGTTTAAGAGCAGTTGGAGGCCACGGAAGGAGTGTTGTATGGCATTGAAGCTTGATTGAAGGTTAGTAAACACAGTGTCCAAAGAGGGGCCAGATGTATACAGAATGGTGTCATCTGCGTAGAGATGGATCAGGGAGTCACCAGCAGCGAGAGCGACATCGTTGATGTATATAGAGAAAAGGGTTGGCCCAAGAATTGAACCCTGTGGCACCCCCATAGAGACTGCCAGAGGATCGGACAATAGGCCCTCCGATTTGACACACTGAACTCTGTCTGCAAAGTAGTTAGCGAACCAGGCAAGGCAGTCACTTGAGAAACCAAGGCTGTTGAGTCTGCCAATAAGAATGCGGTGATTGACAGAGTCGAAAGCCTTGGCCAGGTCGATGAAAACGGCTGCACAGTACTGTCTTTTATCGATGGCGGTTATGATATCGTTCAGTACCTTGAGCGTAGCTGAGGTGCACCCATGACCAGCTCGGAAACCAGATTGCATAGCAGAGAAGGTACGGTGGGATTCGAAGTGGTCAGTTATCTGTTTGTTAACTTGGCTTTCGAAAACTTTAGAAAGGCAGGGCAGGATGGATATTGGTCTATAACAGTTTGGGTCTAGAGTGTCTCCTCCTTTGAATAGGGGGATGACCGCAGCAGCTTTCCAATCTCTAGGGATCTCAGACGATACGAAAGAGAGGTTGAACAGGCTAGTGATAGGTGTTGCAACAATTTTGGCTGATAATTTCAGAAAGAGAGGGTCCAGATTATCTAGCCCAGCAGATTTGTAGGGGTCCAGACTTAGCAGCTCTTTCAGAACATCAGCCGTCTGGATTTGGGTGAAGGAGAAGCGGGGGGGGCTTGGGCAAGTAGCTGCCGGGGGTGCAGAGCTGTTGGCCGGGGTAGGGGTAGCCAGGTGGAAAGCATGGCCAGCTGTAGCAAAATGCTTATTGAAATTTTCGATAATCGTGGATTTATCGGTGGTAACAGTGTTTCCGAGCCTCAATGCAGTGGGCAACTGGGAGGAGGTGCTCTTCTTCTCCATGGACTTTACAGTGTCCCAGAACTTTTTGGAGTTAGTGCTACAGGAAGCAAATTTTTGTTTGAAAAAGCTGGCCTTTGCTTTTCTAACTGACTGTGTGTACTTGTTCCTGACTTCCCTGAATAGCTGCATATCGCGGGGGCTGTTCGATGCTAATGCAGTGCGCCACAGGATGTTTTTGTGTTGGTCTAGTGCAGTCAATTCTTAGTTCTACGTTTTTTGAAAGGGGCATGCTTATTTAGGATGGTGAGGAAAGCACTTTTAAAGAACAACCAGGCGTCCTCTACTGACGGGATGAGGTCAATATCCTTCCAGGATACCTGGCCAGATCTAATAGAAAGGCCTGCTCGCAAAAGTGTTTTAGGGAGCGTTTGACAGTGATAAGGGGTGGTCGTTTGACCGCTGACCCATTGCGAATGCAGGCGATGAGGCAGTGATCGCTGAGATCCTGGTTGAAAACAGAGGAGGTGTATTTGGAGGGCAAGTTAGTCAGAATGATATCAATAATGGTACCCATGTTTACGGATTTTGGGTTGTACCTGGTGGGTTCCTTGATAATTTGTGTGAGATTGAGGGCATCTATCTTAGATTGAAGTACAGCCGGGGTGTTAAGCATATCCCAGTTTAAGTCACCTAACAGTACAAACTCTGAAGATAGATGGGGGGCAATCAATTCACATATGGAGTCCAGGGCACAGCTGGGGGCTGAGGGGGGTCTGTAACAGGCTGCAACAGTGAGAGACTTATTTCTGGAAAGGTGGATTTTTAAGAGTAGAAGCTCAAACTGTTTGGGCACAGACCTGGACAGTATGACAGAACTCTGCAGGTTATCTCTGCAGTAGATTGCAACTCCGCCACCTTTGGCAGTTCTATCTTGACGGGAAATGTTGTAGTTGGGGATGGAAATTTCCGAATTTTTGGTAGCCTTCCTAAGCCAGGATTCTGACACAGCTAGGACATCCGGGTTGGCGGAGTGTGCTAAAGCGGTGAATAAATCAAACTTAGGGAGGAGGCTTCTAATGTTAACATGCATGAAACCAAGGCTTTTACGGTTACAGAAATCAACAAATGAGAGCGCCTGGGGAATAGGTGTAGTACTGGGGGTTATAGGACCTGGGTTTACCTCTACATCACCAGAGGAACAGAGGAGTAATAGAATCAGTGTTCGGCTGAGGGCTTTCAGAACTGGACGTCTAGTACGTTGGCTACATAGAATAAAAGGAGCAGATTTCTGGGCGTGGTGGAATAGGTTGAGGGCATAATGTACAGACAAGGGTATGGTAGGATGTGAGTTCAGTGGAGGTAAACCTAGGCGTTGGGTAATGAAGAGAGAGGTTGCATCTCTGGAGACACCAGTTAAGCCAGGTGAGGTCTCCGCATGTGTGGAGGGAGGAACAAAGGAGCTATCAGAGGCCAGTTGAGCAGGACTGGGGGCTCTACAGTGAAATAAAACAATAATAGCTAGCCTGAACAGCAAAAGACAAGGCATATTGAAAATAAGAAAGGGGCAGAAAAATAAAATAAAAAAAATAACAGTTAATTAAGAGAACTAAGACAAAGACGGGTAATGGAGATGAATGGACAAAGAGGGTCAGTTAGAAAAAGTGATGTACTACACACAGGACCTGAGGCCTGATAGTTAAACAGAAAGAAATACCATATAACCAAACAGTCCTGCAGGCATCAGCTGTGGAGCTGAGCAATCATAGGATCCGATGAATAGCAAAGTGGTGAGCCGGGGATCAGATCAAACGGGCACGGCGTTCAGAGTGTAAGCAGGCCGGGGCTAGCAGGCCGGAGCTAGCAGGCTGGGCTAGCAGATTCAGGGGGTACCAGTATCGAGTAAATGTGCGGGGGTACAGGTTAGTCGAGGTAATTTGTAAATGTAGGTAGGGGTAAAGCGACTATGCATACATAATAAACAGTGAGTAGCAGCAGTGTAAAAACTATGTACATATTTTCAGCAGTCTTATGGCTTGGGGGTAGAAGCTGTTAAGGAGCCTTTTGGACCTAGACTTGGCACTCCGGTACAGCTTGCTATACAGAAACCCAGCCTAAAACCCCAAACAGCAAGCAATGCAGATGTAGAAGCACGGTGGCTAGGAAAAACTCCCTAGAAAGGCAAAAACCTAGGAAGAAACCTAGAGAGGAACCAGGTTCTGAGGGGTGCCAATCCCCTTCTGGCTGTGCAGGTGGAAATTATAACAATACATGGCCATTAAGGCCAGATCTTTCTCCAAGATGTTCAAGCGTTCACAGCTGACCAGCAGGGTCAAATAATAATCACAGTGGTTGTAGAGTTTGCAACAGGACATGGCTTGGGTGACTGGAGTCTTTGACCATTTTTTGGGCTGTTCCATCCTCTGGATGGCAGGAAGCTTGGCCCCAGTGATGTATTGAACTTAATACTCTAGAACAGGTATTCCAAAACTGGGGTACGTCGGGGGTACGCCAAATAAAAATGTGATTCACACTTATTTTTCCTTTTTTTTCCTCCACATTTTCAAACAGTCCATTTAGATTTTCCAACGGGGCTAAACATTCTTATTCTGAGAAATTAAGGCTATTCCATGCAAGAAATTGCCAAGAAACGGAAGATCTCGTACAACACCCTGTACTACTCCCTTCACAGAACAGCGCAAACAGGCTCTAACCACAATAGAAAGAGGAGTGGGAGGCCCCGTGCACAACTGAGCAAGAGGACAAGTACATTAGAGTGTCTAGTTTGAGAAACAGACGCCTCACAAATCCTCAAATGGCAGCTTCATTAAATAGTACCCGCAAAACACCAGTCTCAACGTCAACAGTGAAGAGGCGACTCCGGAATGCTGGCCTTCTAGGCAGAAAAGCAAAGAAAAATAATGAATAATTGTACATATAAAACCATATTTGTTCACCAGAAATTGTGGATAACTCACCACAGGTTAATGAGAAGGGTGTGCTTGAAAGGATGCACATAAATCTGCAATGTTGTATTGGAGAGAGTCTCTTAAATCATTTTCCACACACAGTCTGTGCCTGTATTTAGATTTCATGCTAATGAAAATGTTTGTCAATGAGAATAGCCTCAGAGTTATTATGTTTCTGGTAATTGAGGCACACAGGAAGTATTGTTTAAAGTTCTGGCTAGTACAGTGGTATAGTAGTCTGTTAGCTATTACAATGTTGAAGATAGATAGATAGATAGATAGATAGATAGATAGACAGACAGACAGACAGACAGACAGACAGACAGACAGACAGACAGACAGACAGACAGACAGACAGACAGAGAGACAGACAGACAGACAGACAGACAGACAGACAGACAGACAGACAGACAGACAGACTTAAATTACATTCCGTAGTGCAGGGTTTAATTACAGATAAATGCACGTATTTCACATTCGCTATACTAAAAGCAATGAAAAAAGATACAGGATACTATTATGCATTCCTGAGTGAATGACTACGTAAGTTCAGTCCAAGAATTACTTACAATATTGCATGTGATATGAAATATAACAACTGTACATGAATATGTACAGTGGGGAGAACAAGTATTTGATACACTGCCGATTTTGCAGGTTTTCCTACTTACAAAGCATGTAGAGGTCTGTCATTTTTATCATAGGTCCACTTCAACTGTGAGAGACGGAATCTAAAACAAAAATCCAGAAAATCACATTGAATCAGTTCTGGTTCTGGATCAGCCCAGAACTACACGGCAGGACCTGGTCAATGACCTGAAGAGAGCTGGGACCACAGTCTCAAAGAAAACTATTAGTAACACACTACGCCGTCATGGATTAAAATCCTTCAGCGCACGCAAGGACCCCTTGCTCAAGCCAGCGCATGTCCAGGCCCGTCTGAAGTTTGACAATGACCATCTGGATGATCCAGAGGAGGAATGGGAGAAGGTAATGTGGTCTGATGAGACAAAAATAGAGCTTTTTGGTCTAAACTCCACTCGCCGTGTTTGGAGGAAGAAGAAGGATGAGTACAACCCCAAGAACACCATCCCAACCGTGAAGCATGGAGGTGGAAACATCATTCTTTGGGGATGCTTTTCTGCAAAGGGGACAGGATGACTGCACCGTATTGAAGGGAGGATGGATGGGGCCATGTATCGCCAGATCTTGGCCAACAACCTCCTTCCCTCAGTAAGAGCATTGAAGATGGGTCGTGGCTGGGTCTTCCAGCATGACAACGACCCGAAACACACAGCCAGGGCAACTAAGGAGTGGCTCCGTAAGAAGCATCTCAAGGTCCTGGAGTGGCCTAGCCAGTCTCCAGACCTGAACCCAATAGAAAATCTTTGGAGGGATCTGAAACTCCGTATTGCCCAGCGACAGCCCCGAAACCTGAAGGATCTGGAGAAGGTCTGTATGGAGGAGTGGGCCAAAATCCCTGCTGCAGTGTGTGCAAACCTGGTCAAGAACTACAGGAAACGTATGATCTCTGTAATTGCAAACAAAGGTTTCTGTACCAAATATTAAGTTCTGCTTTTCTGATGTATCAAATACTTATGTCATGCAATAAAATGCAAATTAATTACTTAAAAATCATACAATGTGATTTTCTGGATTTTTGTTTTAGATTCCGTCACTCACAGTTGAAGAGTACCTATGATAAAAATTACAGACTTCTACATGCTTTGTAAGTGGGAAAACCTGCAAAATCGGCAGTGTATTAAATACTTGTTCTCCCCACTGTATATACAGTCCTGAATGAATAAGTCCTGAGTGAATCAGTGATTACAGACCAGAGTTACTCACGGATGGATGCCTAATTGTTAAACTAGGTCCTAACACCCCAACAGTTCCAGGTCTATGTTGACGACGGCACGGCACCCCGGTGAGACATGAAATAGTCAAATAGCAATCGGCAGGAAGGACCTCCTGTAGCACTCTCTGGCACACCGTGGTGGGATCAGTCTGTGACTGAAAGTGCTCCTCTGCATCCTAACCATGGCATGCAGAGGGTGGGTGACGTTGTCCATGATGGCCAGCAGTTTGGCCAGGATCCGTCTCTCCGCCACCTCCTCTAGAGTGTCAAGGCTCATCCCCAGAACAGAGCTAGCCTTCACAATGAGTACAGACTCTATGCAGCACCCATGGAATTCACAATGAATACAGACTCTATGCAGCACCCATGGAATTCACAATGAATACAGACTCTATGCAGAACCCATGGAATTCACAATGAATACAGGCTCTATGCAAAACCCATGGAATTCACAATTAATACAGGCTCTATGCAGCACCCATGGAATTCCTCCTACCCTTAAATGTATTACATCCATCCCTCTCCTCCCTCCCTCCCTCCCATCCCTCTCCTCCCTCCCATCCCTCTCCTCCCTCCGGTATAGCCTAGCGTTTCCTGTAGGATAGCCCGGCCTTGGTATTTACAGTCCAACAGAACTCATAATAAAACACCTGTGGACATGCAGAGGAATGGGGAGGAGGGAGGGAGGGAGGGAGAGACAACCCTTGAGAAAACACACTCTTCTCTCTTTCTCTAATTTCTAACCCAACAGCACATACATCAAAAGACCCCTAATGTTTATTTTCCATTAAAAACCATAGAGAAAAACACGTCATCTTGCAAGCTGATATTGTTGTTGGAATACTCTAGAAGCATGCCTGGGTTCACGTTTTGGTTTTTGTCTGAGCACTACACAGCTGATTCAAATATTCAAAGATTGATGAGTTGTTTATTTGAATCAGCTGTGTAATCCTAGTGCAAAACCAAGGGGGGCCCAGGACCCAGCTTGGAACCTCTTGCTCTACACCAGTTATCTCCAACCGTGTTCCTGGAGAGTTACTGTCCTGTAGGTTTTAACTTCAACCCCAGTTGTAACTCACCTGATTCAGCTTATCAACCAGCTAATTCTTAGCATCAGGTGCGCTAGATTGGAGCGAAAACCTACAGGACAGCAGCTCTCCAGAAACAGGGTTGGAGTTAAAAACCTACAGGATGGTATCTGTCCAGGAACAGGGTTGGAGTTAAAACCTACAGGAGGGTAGCTCTCCAGGAACAGGTTTGGAGTTAAAACCTACAGGAGGGTCGCTCTCCAGGAACAGGGTTGGAGTTAAATCCTACAGGAGGATAGCTCTCCAGGAACAGGGTTGGAGTTTAAACCTACAGGAGGGTAGCTCTCCAGGAACAGGGTTGGAGTTAAAACCTACAGGAGGGTCGCTCTCCAGGAACAGGGTTGGAGTTAAAACCTACAGGAGGGTAGCTCTCCAGGAACAGGGTTGGAGTTAAAACCTACAGGAGGGTCGCTCTCCAGGAACAGGGTTGGAGTTAAAACCTACAGGAGGGTCGCTCTCCAGGAACAGGGTTGGAGTTAAAACCTACAGGAGGGTAGCTCTCCAGGAACAGGGTTGGGGAGCCCTGCTCTTTTTACCTTTATTTAACTAGGCAAGTCAGTTAAGAACAAATTCTTATTTACATTGACGTCCTACACCGGCCAAACTCAGACGACGCTGGACCAATTGTGCGCCGCCCTATGGAACTCCCAGTCAAGGCCGGTTGTGATACAGTCTGTTGAAGAGAGGCTAAAAGAAATTGTTCTTTAGGGCCTGGTTTAGAAAGTAGAGATTTCATGTTTTTATATTATGAGCTTCGTATTCAACACTACAACAACTGAATCAGCATGGAACAATCTTTCAATGTGTTGATTGTATTAACACACAGAGATAGCCTCACCCCAAAACAGATGTCGTTGAAATAAAAGACTTTGTTCAGAGGAGTGAAATTCTATATCAAACATTTTCAGAGCAGGTCATTCAGGGATTAAACTACAAATGGCCGACACATGTCACTGATTTCTATCTAGAGAGCATGAACACTAACACTATCACACACAGGGAAGCATGAACACTAACACTATCACACACAGGGAAGCATGAACACTAACACTATCACACACAGGGAAGCATGAACACTAACACTATCACACACAGGGAAGCATGAACACTAACACTATCACACACAGGGAAGCATGAACACTAACACTATCACACACAGGGAAGCATGAACACTAACACTATCACACACAGGGAAGCATGAACACTAACACTATCACACACAGGGAAGCATGAACACTAACACTATCACACACAGGGAAGCATGAACACTAACACTATCACACACAGGGAAGCATGAACACTAACACTATCACACACAGGGAAGCATGAACACTAACACTATCACACACAGGGAAGCATGAACACTAACACTATCACACACAGGGAAGCATGAACACTAACACTATCACACACAGGGAAGCATGAACACTAACACTATCACACACAGGGAAGCATGAACACTAACACTATCACACACAGGGAAGCATGAACACTAACACTATCACACACAGGGAAGCATGAACACTAACACTATCACACACAGGGAAGCATGAACACTAACACTATCACACACAGGGAAGCATGAACACTAACACTATCACACACAGGGAAGCATGCACCCACGCATAAAAGCACACACGCATGCACGTTCATTTGCACGGCCGCACGCACACCAAACACACACACACACCAAACACACACACGGTATGCCCTAAAGTCCAACCCAGCTTCTCCTTATTCTTTGAGATCAACACAGTATCTCCTTCAACTGTTCTCTGTTGCAGACCAAACTAACAACAGGCCAAACAGACCAAACGGGCACAACTCCTCATTATCATGGTCAGACTGGAACACAAAGAGAAAAGCAAGCTCATCATTATCATGGTCAGACTGGAACACAAAGAGAAAAGCAAGCTCATCATTATTATGGTCAGACTGGAACACAAAGAGAAAAGCAAGCTCATCATTATTATGGTCAGACTGAAACACAAAGAGAAAAGCAAGCTCATCATTATCATGGTCAGACTGGAACACAAAGACAAAAGCAATTTCCTCATCATTATCACGGTCAGACTGGAACACAAAGAAAAAAGAAAGCTCCTCATCATTATCACGGTCAGACTGGAACACAAAGAGAAAAGCAAGCTCCTCATCATTATCATGGTCAGAATGTAACACAAAGAGAAAAGAAAGCTCCTCATCATTATCATGGTCAGACTGGAACACAAAGAGAAAAGAAAGCTCCTCATCATTATCATGGTCAGACTGGAACACAAAGAGAAAAGAAAGCTCCTCATCATTATCATGGTCAGACTGGAACACAAAGAGAAAAGAAAGCTCCTCATCATTATCATGGTCAGACTGGAACACAAAGAGAAAAGAAAGCTCCTCATCATTATCATGGTCAGACTGGAACACAAAGAGAAAAGCAAGCTCCTCATCATTATCATGGTCAGACTGGAACACAAAGAGAAAAGAAAGCTCCTCATCATTATCATGGTCAGAATGGAACACAAAGAGAAAAGAAAGCTCCTCATCATTATCATGGTCAGACTGGAACACAAAGAGAAAAGAAAGCTCATCATTATCATGGTCAGACTGGAACACAAAGAGAAAACCAAGCTGGTCTTTTATTTAGTTTCTGTCTTTTTGCTTTTCTTCTTTTGTCTCTGTTTGACTTGATGTGATTCATTGTCCAGCTGTCGTTAAATATGTCTGTAGGTCTGGCAGAAATGTGAGGGGGATTATCTCCTGCAATTAAATATTTACTACTCACAGGAGGCACTGAGTGTGCGTTTGCATTCTTGTGTGAGTGTGTGTGTGTGTGTGTGTGTGTGTGTGTGTGTGTGTGTGTGAGCGTGTGTGTGTGTGTGTGTGTGTGTGTGTGTGTGTGTGTGTGTGTGTGTGTGTGTGTGTGTGTGTGTGTGTGTGTGTGTGTGTGTGAGTGCGTGTGTGTGTGTGTGTGTGTGAGAGTGCGTGTGAATGTGTGTGTGTGTGTGTGTGTTTGTGTTAACGTTTTGGTCTGCGTGTGTGTAGACCCAGGCCTGAATAGGGGCTCCCTCTACAAAGTCCAGGGGCCCCACAGCGTTTGTGAGGCTAAGTGGTCCTGAGCATAGAGTCTCCTAGCCTGTTAGCCAACAGAGACAGTCTGCTGCCATGGCTAATCCTGATACCTTGGAGAATCAGGAGGGCTACCATGTATCAACCCTGGTCCTTTAAAAAGTGGCCATCCTAAAGGCTCCCTGCCAACTACACTCTTAGAAAAAAATATGCTATCTAGAACCTAAAAAGGTTCTTCAGATGTCCCCATAGGAGAACCATTTGAAGAACCCCTTTTGGTTCCAAGTAGAACCCTTTTGGATTCCATGTAGATCCCTTTCTATAGATGAGAGAATGAGAGGATGAGAGAATGAGAGGATGAGAGAATGAAGGGATGAGAGAATGAGAGGATGAGAGAATGAAGGGATGAGAGAATGAGAGGATGAGAGGATGAAGGGAATCTGTGGATGGATAAGACCTGTGAGATCTCTTTGTGGAGATTAGCCCTTACTAAACACCTAAGCCTTAGTAAACATACTGTACCCTGGCACATATACAGCAGCAGAAAGTACAAGGTCACATTCCTCAGTAATAACATCTACAGAGTTGGTGGTGGTCTCTAGGTGGAATGGTAAGGGGTGGGAGGCATGCTTTCTTCAGGGAGGTCGGGGTTATCTTGTTATGCATTTATTTCATTGTTTCTGTACCTGTAACCCCTCTCGGAAAAATAAAAATGACAAAACTGAATAAAAAGTTGGTCACCAAAAAATAAAGTCAACATATTCATACAATGATCCACTTGCATTCGGTCTCCTGAGAGCTATATCCAGCTCCTGTGTTCTTGAGGTTGGTTTTGGCATTGATGTTGATCTGATGACGGGACATGTCAGTTATGTACAGGGGTGCTGATGTCCCGTCCCCATCCCCTCACCCTCAGGCCCAGGTCAGCTAGCCAAACTGTCTCAGTCTCAGTAATCCTCTTAATGAAGACAGCTAGATGAAGACATGACAGACAGACAGACAGCCTAATGACTCAGACCGTCTGGTTCACTATCATCACTATAGCTCTTTAACCTGATGTGATGTCCCTCCTCCCCCATCCCCACATGTACTCCATGTAGCGTGGCGGTTAAGAGCGTTGGGACAGTAACCAAAAGGTTGCTGGTTTGAATCCCTGAGCCGACTACGGGAAGAATCTGTCGATGTGCCCTTGAGCAAGGCACTTAACCCTAATTGCTCCTGTAAGTCGCTCTGAATAAGAGAATCTGCTAAATGACAAATTATTATACAATATTTTTGATATAACCTCAAGTCCTCCTTAACTACAGATATACCATCAGATAACTCTATGCCCTTACAAATGGCCCAAGCCTAACCTCACGCAATAGGGGGATGAGAGGTACCCAACCCAAACCATTGTAAAGGGGAGGGGGTAAGGGGTTACATAAAAGCCATGACTGGATGCTTGTCCTATTTCTGGCACTCTGTGTCCTCTTTTCCCATGATCCCCTAATGGCACAGTGACAATAACAGGGCTGTTTATGAATCCCTGATGGCACAGTGACATTAGAAGGGCTGTTGTCCATGGAACATGATCAGTCATGACATTAGATGGAACATGTGACAGGGTCAGTCTTGAACTAAGAGTGATAACCTAAGACTGAATGCCTGGCGAGCGGACCTAGTTACGCCAAATATGTGAGGAGGAGGATGATGTCATTGTTACTGTCAGATGATCAGGGAGGGAATAGGTCTCATCCTTGGAGGACTGTAGTGGTGTACTAATCAATGACTGGTTCTTAGAAAAATGACTTTCACCGAATGTTCTGGGAAAGTAATTTTTCTAAGAACCAAAGGAGAACCGCAGAGTTCAGGCCTTGGTCCGAGGATGTAAGGGTGTGTGTGTACCAATCAGATTGCAGATTTCTCCGAACCCATTTTATAAAACAAATTGATAACTGAAATGATAATTGTGTTAAATGTTCATATTTAATTGTGTAATCCTATGTGTGTGTGTTCCTAACTTTGCTACCTTCATACAACCAAAAGAGAACTTTCAAAGACTGCTAAGAACCATCCGTTTGAACCTTTAGGGAACATTGGTGCAAAGTTCAGGACGTTACCACAACCTTCAAGGAACGTTCCCAAAACGTGTTATCTGGGTAGTGTCACGAGTGGGTGTAGGGAGAGACCAAAAAGCAGCGCAGCGATAGTTCAACATAGTTTTATTTAACTCAAAACTCAGTGGTACGAACTATACAAACAAAACAACGATGCAATCATAAAAAAACGGAAACACACTTACTTTTCCTGTGACAATGGAGATATCCTAAACATACAGCGGGTGAAATAAGTATTGAACACGTCACCATTTTTCTCAGTAAATATATTTCCAAAGGTGCTATTGACATGACATTTTCACCAGATGTTGGTAACAACCCAAGTAATCCATACATACAAAGAAACCAAAACAAATATGTTCAGAAATTAAGTTATGTGTAATAATGTGAAATGACACAGGGAAAAAGTATTGAACACATGAAGAAAGGGAGGTTCAAAAAGGCATGGAAAGCCAAGACAACAGCTGGAAACTATCAGTAATTAAAAAGCAACCCAGCCCCCTGTCAGTGCAAATTAATATCAGCTGGTTCAGTCCCAACTGATGGCCTACAAAAAGGTCTCATTGCCAAGGTGTCACACAAGACACATCTCATGATGGGTAAAAGCAAAGAGCTGTCTCAAGACATTCGCAACCTAATTGTTGCAAAACATAATGATGGCATTGGTTTTAGGCGCATTTCTAAGCTTCTGAATGTTCCAGTGAGCACTGTTGGGGCCATAATACGGAAGTGGAAAGACAATCATTTCACCATAAAGTTGCCTCGACCAGGTGCTCCTCGCAAGATTTCTGACAGAGGAGTGAAAAGAATAATCGGAAGAGTTGTCCAAGAGCCAAGGACCACTTCTGGAGAGCTTCAAAAAGACCTGCAATTAGCAGGTACTGTTGTTTCAAAGAAAACATTAAGTAATGCACTCCACAGCCATGGCCTGTATGCACGCTCACCACGCAAGACTCCATTGCTGAAAAAAAAGCATGTTGAAGCTCGTTTAAAGTTTGCTGCACAACATTTGGAAAAGCCAGTGAAATACTGGGAGAATATAGTGTGGTCAGATGAGAGCAAAATTGATCTGTTTGGATGTCATAATACACACCATGTTTGGAGGAGAAATGGCACTGCACATCACGCTAAAAACACCATACCAACAGTGAAGTTTGGAGGTGGGAACATCATGGCGTGGGGCTGCTTTTAAGCAAATGGTACTGGCAAACTTCACATAATTGAAGGAATGATGAATGGGCAAATTTACGAGGAGCACCTGGTCGAGGCAAATTTATGGTGAAATGATTCTTTCCACTTCCATATTATGGCCCCAACAGTGCTCACTGGAACATTCAGAAGCTTAGAAATGCGCCTATAACCAATGCCATCATTATGTTTTGCAACAATTAGGTTGCGAATGTCAGCTCTTTGCTTTTACCCATCATGAGATGTGTCTTGTGTGACACCTTGACAATGAGACCTTTTTGTAGGCCATCAGTTGGGACTGAACCAGCTGATATTAATTTGCACTGACAGGGGGCTGGATTGCTTTTTAATTACTGATAGTTTTCAGCTGTTGTCTTGGCTTTCCATGCCTTTTTGAACCTCCCTTTCTTCATGTGTTCAATACTTTTTCCCTATGTCATTTCACATTATTACACATAACTTAATTTCTGAACGTATTTGTTTTGGTTTCTTTGTATGTATGGATTACTTTGGTTGTTACCAACATCTGGTGAAACTTTCATGTCAATAGCACCTTTGGAAATATATTTACTGAGAAAAATGGTGACGTGTTCAATACTTATTTCACCCGCTGTATATCCAAACCAATGACCCACACACGGGTGTGGGGTTGAGAAACTTAAATATAATCGGCAATCAGAGACAACATCTCACAGCTGTCTCTAATTGGGGATTCAACACAAAATGCAAACACATAGATCTAGGATACTAGATCCTGTCAGGCTCTGACCATGGCCTACTAGGTGAGCAAAAGGCCTCCCTATGGCCAGAGCCTGACAGGTAGTGGCTTAAGACGGGTCTGTGACTAGAAACCTTCTAACAGAAAGGCTAGAAACATGAAACATTTTAAGTCCGTCAAGGCTGGAAAAAAATATCTGTTTGTGTGAATGAAGTTAAATGAACAGTGACAATGATGTGTTAAACCATTACCCTCTCCTATCCTGTCATCTATGTGAACATTACCATCTCCTGTCCTGTCCTCTATGTGAACATTACCCTCTCCTGTCCTGTCCTCTGTGAACATTACCCTCTTCCTGTCTGTCCTGTCCTCTATGTGAACATTCCCCTCTCCTGTCTATCCTGTCCTATATGAAAATGTGAAAATACATGGTGAAAGAGGAATGTGTATAAATCATATCCCTGTCTAACATTTACATAGAGATGTATATGTAGATATACTGCACCAGTCCTCCCAACTGTAAATATTTTACTGGTAAGAGCTGGAGGGCCGGCTGGAGGGAGCTGAAGTGAAGTAAAGTGCTGAAACAGAACACTGATCAAGTTTGGTTTGACACTCGTTGGGGTAGGAGTGACTGTTGTAGATTACTTTGACAGTTGTCGGAGACAGGAGTGACTGTTGCCTGCAGCAAACAGGTAGTGAGGAGTCACAGAGAGTTCATAGACAAGTGCTACCAGTCTGTCTGTCTGTCAGTCAACTCATGCAAGGCTAGAAAAAACCAGAACACCTTCATGCTTCAGTGGAGAAAACTGATCATGTAGATAAAAACATATTTTTTTTTAGGAACTCAGTCAGACTTTAAAAGTTGTAATAGTAGAATGCACAAGGTGAAATTTCGAAATGGGTAGTGCATCATCGGTTCCTCTTGTCATGTCTGTCATTGCATACCTTAGAGTGCTATTTATAACTTGTCAGAAATGTCCAGATCAACTTGCCCATGTCAGCTAACATTTTCTAGCAATTTATTTTAAGCCCATATATTTTGTTGTAATGTTTGTCACTCAAATATCACATGAATTCACATTAGACATGGCAAAATGTATAGAATTGCAAGAAAATTGCAAGAAAACCGCAACATTTTCTCTGCACCGCATGACAAAATGTGTAGAAAATAAGCTTTAAACCTGCAAAATGTTCTCTGTGAAAACAATAGGGGTGTGAACAGTTTGTGTCATGAACAGTGATTGTGCTCATAGAAATAGACGTGGCTGTGGCGCGGGATGTTCCCCAATGCTGGAAGGGGGCCTTTGTGAAAAAGTTTGGGAACCCCTGATCTAATGCATGAGCTGAGTGGGTAGCTAGTGTTCACAGCAGGACAATGATAACTGGGTGTGGTGGATGAGGGTGGTCTCCTGTGCTTGTTCATTACAGTGCACAATAATCTACCCAAGCAGAGTTGGGGCTGCAGATCCAGACGTATACACACTAATAAGTTATTCTATTTGGCAGCTGCCCAGGGCCCTGTCCGTATCTCTGTCAGACAGTGGGAGACTGTTTCCCTGCTTGCCTGTACGTCTGTCTGTTTGTTACGAGGCCTTCACCTGCACTGCTACAAGGATGAATGTCAAATGTAGATAGATTCCATGCAGAGATAGGGGGAAGAGAGAGAGAGAGAGAGAGAGAGAGAGAGAGAGAGAGAGAGAGAGAGAGAGAGAGAGAGAGATAAAGAGACAAAGTGACAAAGAGAGAGGAGAGAGAAAGAGAGAATGAGACAGAGAGACAGCGAGAGAGAAAGAGAGAGTTTTATGCCAGGTAGGTGGTCCAACACCTTTCTATAAGGAACAACACCTGTCTAGAAGGAACAACACCTGGACTAAAAGGAATAACACCTATCTAAAAGGAACAACACCTGTCTAGAAGGAACACCTATCTAGAAGGAACAACACCTGGACTAAAAATAATAACACCTATCTAAAAGGAACAACACCTGTCTAGAAGGAACAACACCTGTCTAGAAGGAACAACACCTATCTAGAAGGAATAACACCTATCTAGAAAGAACAACACCTGTCTAGAAGGAACAACACCTGTCTAGAAGGAACAACACCTATCTAGAAAGAACAACACCTGTCTAGAAGGAACAACACCTATCTAGAAGGATCAACACCTGGACTAGAAGGAACAACACCTGGACTAGTAGGAACAACGCCTGTCTAGAAGGAACAACACCTGTCTAGAAGGAACAACACCTATCTAGAAAGAACAACACCTGTCTAGAAGGAACAACACCTGTCTAGAAGGAACAACACCTATCTAGAAGGATCAACACCTGGACTAGAAGGAACAACACCTGGACTAGTAGGAACAACGCCTGTCTAGAAGGAACAACACCTATCTAGAAAGAACAACACCTGTCTAGAAGGAACAACACCTGTCTAGAAGGAACAACACCTATCTAGAAGGATCAACACCTGGACTAGAAGGAACAACACCTGGACTAGTAGGAACAACGCCTGTCTAGAAGGAACAACACCTGTCTAGAAAACACAACACCTGTCAAACAGCTGTCATAAGAGAGCTGATCTTCATGTCAGAGAGTCTGTATTTTTACTGTATACTTGTTTGTGTTTGTGTTATGTGTGTGTTTGTGTGTGTGTGTGTGTGTGTGTGTATGTGTGTGTGTTATGTGTGTGTTGTGTGTGTATGTGTGTGTGTTGTGTGTGTGTTTGTGTGTGTGTTATGTGTGTGTTTGTGTGTGTGTGTGTGTTATATGTGTGTTTGTGTGTGTGTTTGTGTAGGTGTGTGTGTCGTGTAAGTATTACTATGTTGTTGTCACTCTCCTCTTACCAGTAATGAGTTGATTGATTGTTCCATTGTCTATTAGTCTGTAAGCAAAGTGATGCTTTCCCCCCTGGGCACAGTCGTCAATTCAGAGAGAGAGAGAGGACTGTAGCCTAAGAATGACCAGAACTAGGACAATATTATGACTGTCACGACTCCTTCCGAAGTTGCCTCACCCCCTTGCTCGGGCATGCTTCGGTGATCGTCATCACCGGCTTTCTAGCCACTGCTGCTCCCTCCTTCATTATCCATTTGTCTTGTCTTGTCATTACGCACACCTGGTTCTCATTTCCACCCAATTACTTCATGTATATACGTTCCCTCTGTTCCCTCATGTCCTTGTCGGTTATTGTTTGTTGTGACTGTGTATGTTACGGTGTGCTATATTTCCGATAGACATTTTATTCACTTGTGGTTTTGTTTCTTAGGCGGTGCCTAGTTATAGTAACACCATTCGTCATATCTGGAACAGTTGTACCATTTCTGTTCAGATTTGTATACTCGCTTGGTATTAAACGTATACCTTTATTCCACGCTATCTCCTGCGCCTGGCTCTCTATTATATATTCACGCCGTCACAATGACAATACAAACTCTAATTAAACAGCACCCCACTTAATTCCACTGTATGCAGATGTCAGCTAGCTTAATCCTAGTGCGCTATAGAATTGAAAACAGTATGTAGGTTATATAAGTTGCATCCCAAATGGCACCCTATTCTCTATATAGTCCACTATGGGCCTTGATCAAATGCAGTGCACTACATAGGGAATGGGGTGCAATTTGAGATGCAGTCTTAGTGTAAATAAAGATTAAGACATACTGTATATTAAGTCCCTGCATGACCTCATGTTTACATCCCTGTCGGTTCTCTACAGAGGGCCAAGATAGCCACTGTATATATTTAATGACTTAGCCCCAGCAGCAGGCTCAGCGTAGAAATACAATCCCTAGAACATACAGAACTTTCCCAAAATTCCCAGGTTTTCAGAAATCTTGTTTGTAACGTTCCTGGAATCAAAATTCTACAAAAGGGATTTCTGAAAAACCTGGGAATTTTGGGACAGTTTATCAAATTTTGCAACCCTACTCGGAACCACTGATTTGAATTGGAATGTCCATTCCAAAAATTATATTTCTATGGTACTGACAACAGTAAAGCCACCAGCTCTGCAGCTATGCTCATCATGGTCAATCAAGCAAACAAGGTTAATCGAGCTTCACCGCCCCAAATCACAGTATTGTTTCTGTAGTCTGTAGTCCTCTAATTACTGTTGTGTTGTGTCTGTATTCTGTAGTCTGTAGTCCCCCCCCCCCCCCCCCCCCCACCTCTTTTTACAATATGCCCCAATCCATGCCTCCCCCACCTGATAAGACAGGGCCGACGGGGGCCTGGCGAGCGAGCGACAGCGCCGTGCGGCGACACGATTGTCAGTTCCCTAACTGTCACCCTCCAGGGCGAAAAGGGGGTGGGTGTGCTGTGACACACTGGGGCACTTGGTCCACATCGGGCTGCATTGTGAATCAATGGGGCGTGAGTGATGGGTGCTGGGGGGTGCTGGGGCGTTGTGCGGGTAAGAGGCAGGGCTTAGATAATCTAATACAAACAAAGGCCTGGAGGGTGTAGGGGACAAACTGTGCTGATGCTACTGGGAAGTACACAGTAACACGGTAAGAGCACCATACAATAGAGAGAGGATAGGTCACTTTGAACGCACTTCCAGAGAGCAGGGAAAGCAGGCGAGAGATGAAACAGAACGTTCTGTTTTGAACTATCTATTTGAAATCTTATAAACCCCTGTTTCACGGGGCCTATTTTTACAATCTCACTGTGTCCATTTGTTTATTGTTTGTATATTTATTTTTCATTTTCAACACCATGTAAAAGAAATACCACACTTGTGATGGCTTGGTTGTGGTAAGGCCTCTTACTCCCACCTAGGGGAGGAGAGAGGCACACAACCAAGTCATCACACCCTATCTAGGGAGATGATCATCCCCAATCAGAGACAGCTGTATAGCGTTGTCTCTGATTGGGGATAGTATATAGGCTCCACACACAGCCACCTGTGTGTGGATCATTGTTCGTGTCTGCCTTGTGTTTTCAGCACGTGAGTCACTTTTGCTTTGTATAGTGTTTTGTAGTTTAGTTTCGTTAGTGTCAGTCATCTCCTTTCTGTATTTAAGTGCTTCGTGAAAACAACTCCTAAATAATAAAGGAATGACGCTCCACCAGCGCTCTGTTTATCGTCCCATTACTCCGCATCGTGACAGAATGATCCACCACCCTGGGACGCAACGGGGAATAACGTTAGGAGATATCCTCCTCGGTATGGGGAAAATTACCGAGGAGGAACACTCCTATTATCGCTCGGTGGAGGAAGGCTGGGGTCCGGAGCAGCCGAGGCGCCGGAGACGGAGGACACGTCACCGGGCTAGGGTTGAGGACCAGCCTGGAGCCCAGAAAACCCCTCAAACGAATTTTGGGGGGGGGCTATGGGGGTGGTCGGGGATCGAGGGAGAAGAGCCCCGACCACTGCACCCGTGGGGGTTCCAGGAGGAGCCCCTACAGCCGTGGGAACGGGAGTACAGAGAGGAGTCGGAGGAAGACGACGACGATGTGCTTCTGTTCCCTCACTCGTGGGGGTTCCCGGAAGAGCCCTCACAGGATGGGGATTGGCGGTGGAGTAGGCACGACAGGGACAGTCGTGCTCCAGCGCCAGTTCCCAGTCCGGTGCCTCCAGCGCCGGTCCAGAGTCGGAGGAGGAGGAGACCGACTCAGCGCACCAAACCATCGGTGCGCAACGCTAGCCCGGTGAGTCCCGTACCAGCTAAACGCACCAACCCAACGGTGCGTTTCCCCAGCCCGGTACGGCCCGCGCCTGCTCCACGCACCAGCCCCATGGTGCGTGTCTCCAGCCCGGAGCGACCCGTGCCAGCTAGACGCACCAGCCCAACGGTGCGTTTCCCCAGCCTGGTACGGCCCGTGCCTGCGCCTCGCAGCAGAGCAGTGGCGCGCTCACCCATTCCTCACACGGAGCCTACTGCGAGGGTCGACAGCGCAGCTCTGTGTTTGGAGACCATCTCTGCGTCGGTGCCCAGGGTGGGTACGACGTTCAGCCCCGCTGTGGAGCAGGAGCTCCATAGCGCGTCGGTGCCCAGTCTGGGGCCGACAGCCAGCCCAACCACAGGGCTGGAAACCCTCTCTGCGTCGGTGCCCAGGGTGGGCACGACGTTCAGCCCCGCTGTGGAGCAGGAGCTCCATAGCATGTCGGTGCCCAGTGTGGGGCCGACAGCCAGCCCAACCAGAGGGCTGGAAACCATCTCTGCGTCGGTGCCCAGGGTGGGCACGACGTTCAGCCCCGCTGTGGAGCAGGAGCTCCATAGCGCGTCGGTGCCCAGTGTGGGGCCGACAGCCAGCCCAACCAGAGGGCTGGAAACCATCTCTGCGTCGGTGCCCAGGGTGGGCACGACGTTCAGCCCCGCTGTGGAGCAGGAGCTCCATAGCGCGTCGGTGCCCAGTGTGGGGCCGACAGCCAGCCCAACCAGAGGGCTGGAAACCATCTCTGCGTCGGTGCCCAGGGTGGGCACGACGTTCAGCCCCGCTGTGGAGCAGGAGCTCCATAGCGTGTCGGTGCCCAGTCTGGGGCCGACAGCCAGCCCAACCACAGGGCTGGAAACCCTCTCCGCGTCGGTGCCCAGGGTGGGCACGACGTTCAGCCCCGCTGTGGAGCAGGAGCTCCATAGCGCGTCGGTGCCCAGTCTGGGGCCGACAGCCAGCCCAACCAGAGGGCTGGAAACCATCTCTGCGTCGGTGCCCAGGGTGGGCACGACGTTCAGCCCCACCAGAGGGTTGGGAACCATCTCTGCGTCGGTGCCCAGGGTGGGCACGACGTTCAGTCCCGCTGTGGAGCAGGAGCTCCATAGCGTGTCGGTGCCCAGTCTGGGGCCGACAGCCAGACCAGCTGCAGGGCTGAAGACCACCTTTGCGTCGGTGCCCAGGGTGGGCACGGCATCCAGCCTGAGGTCTCCGGAGAAGGTCAGCAGCCCGAGGCCTCCTGTGACGGTCAGTAGCCTGAGGTCTCCTGTAAAGGTCAGCAGCCTGAGGCCTCCTGTGAAGGTCAGCAGCCCGAGACCTCCGGAGAAGGTCAGCAGCCCGAGACCTCCGGAGAAGGTCAGCGCCACGCCACCTCCAGCGAAGGTCAGCGCCACGCCACCTCCAGCGAAGGTCAGCGCCACGCCACCTCCAGCGAAGGTCAGCGCCACGCCACCTCCAGCAAGGGTCAGCGTTCCGGAGCCTCCAGCCACAGCTCAAGGCCTGGAGCCTCCTCCACCGGTGCCCAGTCCGGGGCCGGTCGTCCGCGTCGCTCCAGTGCCGGAGCAGTCCGCTCCACCGGTGCCCAGTCCGGGGCCGGTCGTCTACGTCGCTCCAGTGACTGAGCAGTCCGCTCCACCGGTGCCCAGTCCGGGGCCGGTCGTCTGCGTCACTCCAGTGCCGGAGCAATCCGCTCCACCGGTGCCCAGTCCGGGGCCGGTCGTCTACGTCACTCCAGAGATGGAGCAGTCCGCTCCACCGGTGCCCAGTCCGGGGCCGGTCATCTGCGTCGCTCCAGTGCCGGAGCAGTCCGCCCCACCGGTGCCCAGTCCGGGGCCGGTTGTCAGCCCCTCTCCAGGGTCGAGGGCTCCCGCACCAGGGTCCAGACAGGACTTGGTGACTGGCGGGAGTACTGAGGGGGGAACCACCGCGCCGGGGTCCGGACCGGACCGGGCGTGCAACGGAAAGGTAGGAGAGAAGCTACTCTCACAGCCTGTGCCACGCCCGGAACCGGAACCGGAGCCCCCACCAGCAACTACCTCAGTACTCCGCCATGTCCCCCCTAGAATTTTGGACGATTTTTTTTTTTCAGGAGAGGGGGGACTTTTTGTTGTGTGTGCGATCGGGAGTCCGCACCTTGGGGGGGGGTACTGTGATGGCTTGGTTGTGGTAAGGCCTCTTACTCCCACCTAGGGGAGGAGAGAGGCACACAACCAAGTCATCACACCCTATCTAGGGAGATGATCATCCCCAATCAGAGACAGCTGTATAGCGTTGTCTCTGATTGGGGATAGTATATAGGCTCCACACACAGCCACCTGTGTGTGGATCATTGTTCGTGTCTGCCTTGTGTTTTCAGCACGTGAGTCACTTTTGCTTTGTATAGTGTTTTGTAGTTTAGTTTCGTTAGTGTCAGTCATCTCCTTTCTGTATTTAAGTGCTTCGTGAAAACAACTCCTAAATAATAAAGGAATGACGCTCCACCAGCGCTCTGTTTATCGTCCCATTACTCCGCATCGTGACAACACTAAATGTACTCAGTATTCATATTAGGACTAAGTCAATGTAGTGAAGAGGTTGTGAAGGGGGTTTGAATCAGCATATGTTTTCATGATTTTTGCCACCTAGAGTCAACACGGCGCTCAGGGAGTGTGTGTGTGTGTGTGTGTGTGTATGAATAGAGCCTTTATCCATCGCTTTACTCACAGCAATGATCTACAGTGTCTGGCAATCTCTATCACACCTCTCACTCAACCCCTAACTAACTGTACTGTATGTGAAAATACATGACTTTTGACCCAATGAGATTAGCCACTTTTAAGAAAAGTGTATGTTTTTAAGTGGATTTTAACATTGTAAGTTGCCGAATAGTGGACTATGTAACACAATTGAAGTCTTGGAATATGATTACAGAGGGACTCAGTAATGAGACTTTAAAAGCTACAGACCTGTGAGCCTGTTTCTCAGTAGTAATTGGTTTGAGGTCTTGTAATTCCAGGTCACAGTCTAACCGGGATATAATTAAACATGATGTATGGCTTACTGTCAAACTGAGAGCTGATTGGCCGGAAATGCCCATCCATCAAACCAACAACCTATCCATTTAGCTCTTGACGTGACACTTTAAGGAGTGTTTAATCCAATTGGTTGACACCAAAGGACAAGTTAAAATTGGCCGACTGTTTCAAGGGTAAAGTGCTGTTACTTCTTTGTGATGTTCTTGCCTTTTGGAGGCAAATTGGAGGGAATAGGTTCATGCTGAATCACCTGTTATTCATGTTTGTTTGTGTTCAGAAAGCCTTTCAAAACAATGAAAGTCAGCAATATTTTTGTAATACAAAGTCATACATGTTTTGTATCCTACTGCATAAGAAGGCAAATTAATATTTCCAGCTGGTTAAGTATTGAGAACCAGGCAGTTAATTTACTTTCCACTGGCTTTATGAAAAGAGCTCTGAAAGGGCTTCACAAACCCCTCCATTGGTTACACTTTGTATTGCCATTAGTAGCCTTTTCACCAAACCCTAATTGCCCTTTTGAAACATTCATTGTCCGATCTAGCCTCAGGAAGTTCCAGTTACCGCTCAATTCATTGGTATTTGGACACAATGGAGAGATGGGGGAGACTGCATTACTGTATAGGTCTATAGTTGTTCAGACATTTGTAATATTTAGTCCAGAGCTGTATCATAATCCAGATGGCCCACTAGGGTCACAGACAATTATCCCCCGGTTCCACATTCACTTTCCTTTTTCTCCTAATTATCTTTTTATTTGAGCTTTTTATGTTCCCTCTCTAATTGATGGAGTCGTTGTTCATTAGGGGGGCTTCACACCCCCGTCTACACAACACACACACACACACACACCCTGTCTGCCCAGCTCCTGGGGTGTCGCCACTACACCCCCTGGGAACGATGACCTCTGACCTCTAACCCATTGAGGCCAACAGGTCGTTTCTGTGGTGAACCCTGTGGCTGCAGGGTTATGGTCTCACTGAGTAGCAAGCAGCAGGGGTAGACCCTCAAGGCCAAAGACACACACACACACACACACACACACAATCAACCTTTCCCACCAAACTCAGCCACCAAAGTCTGCCATGCTGTCCATGTCAGCAATTATATGAACCAATATGAAGATATTGTCTAATTCTATTTTCTTGTTTCCTGTTTTGCTTCTTGTGCCAAAATGCTTTAGACGATTTACCCCAGTCTGTTTCTATTTCAGTGGAAAAGCCACTCTCATCCCCAGCCAGGTCACCTGTGACACAAGTCAGTATTGGACGTCCATCCATGTCTGAGGATGTCGGGAGATGGCGTGGAAACTGGCCACGAGGGGCAACAATGAGCACTGTTACCTAAAAGTAGGTTTCTGTTTTGCTAGGGCGTTGTGTAAGCATCTGCCTCTGATTCCAAAGGTTGCAGGTTTGAATCCAGCGATAGAAAGTTTTTTTGTATATTTTTGTTTTAAGCCTTTCCCAAACCTTAAGCCTTACCTTAACTATTCGTAGTTAATATCTAACCGTAAGAATTTGGAGTTAATGCCTGAACTTAACCCTAATCTTCAAAAATCGGAGTTAATGCATAAAATTTACCTTAAACATGTTTGGAACAACTTAGAAATTAGATGTTTGAGAAACATGGATGAACATCTAATTCTGACGCGAGACTGTGGGAGCTAGTTGCTCATCCCATCTCCAGGTAATCACTATGAAATATGATGTAGCTTAGCCTTTGCTTTTCATATAGACCTCCAGCACTTGAATGAGTCAGCAAAAATTAAAACCTTATTCTGATAATCAAGTTTGACTTTAAAGTTTTGTTGAGGTCGCTATTAAGCCGTACCCAGAGTCAAGAAGTCTGGCAAGACGTTTTAATTACACCAATGAGTAACGTGTGATTTATAGTGTCAGTCTTTGGTGTCGGGTTTAGAGCAGTGAAAATAGGTATCATTAGTCTGGGTCTGCTCTTAAGTAGTGACCATATAAACATAATGAGCTCTTTCATTAAGAACCTGGATGGAAGAGGTAGGCTGGAGGCAGGCTACGCACACGCATGCGTGCAGAGAGACACACACACACACACACACATGCATGCAAACACACACACGCTCTTTCTCTTTCACACACACACACACACATACAGTCGTGGCCAAAAGTTTTGAGAATAACACAAGTATTGGTCTCCACAAAGTTTGCTGCCTCAGTGTTGATGATGGCAATTTGCATATACTCCAGAATGTCATGAAGAGTGATCAGATGAATTGCATTTAATTGCTAAGTCCCTCTTTGCCATGAAAATGAACTTAATCCCCAAAAAACATTTCCACTGCATTTCAGCCCTGCCACAAAAGGACCAGCTGCCATCATGTCAGTGATTGTCTCGTTAACACAGGTGAGGGTGTTGACGAGGACAAGATCACTCTGTCATGCTGATTGAGTCAGAATAACAGACTGGATGCTTTAAAAGGAGGGTGGTGCTTGAAATCATTGTTCTTCCTCTGTCAACCATGGTTACCTGCAAGGAAACACGTGCCGTCATCATTGCTTTGCACAAAAAGGGCTTCACAGGCAAGGATACTGCTGCTGGTAAGATTGCACCTAAATCAACCATTTATCGGATCATCAAGAACTTCAAGGAGAGAGGTTCAATTGTTGTGAAAAAGGCGCCAGGGCGCCCAAGAAAGTCCAGCAAACGCCAGGACCGTCTCCTAAAGTTGATTCAGCTGCGGGATCGGGGCACCACCAGTGCAGAGCGTGCTCAGGAATGGCAGCAGGCAGGTGTGAGTGCATCTGCACGCACAGTGAGGCGAAGACTTTTGGAGGATGGCCTGGTGTCAAGAAGGGCAGCAAAGAAGCCACTTCTCTCCAGGAAAAACATCAGGGACAGACTGATATTCTGCAAAAGGTACAGAGATTGGACTGCTGAGGACTGGGGTAGAGTTATTTTCTCTGATGAATCCCCTTTCCGATTGTTTGGGCCATCCGGAAACACCTTGTCCGGAGAAGACATGATGGAGCACCTTGCCATAAGGCAAAAGTGATAACTAAGTGGCTCGGGGAACAAAACATCAACATTTTGGGTCCATGGCCAGGAAACTCCCCAGACCTTAATACCATTGAGAACTTGTGGTCGATCCTCAAGAGGCGGGTGGACAAACAAAAACCCTCAACTTCTGACAAACTCCAAGCATTGATTATGCAAGAATGGCCTGCCATCAGTCAGGATGTGGCCCAGATGTTAATTGATAGCATGCCAGGGCAGATTGCAGAGGTCTTGAAAAAGAAGGGTCAACACTGCAAATATTGACTCTTTGCATAAACTGAATGTCATTGTCAATGAAAGCCTTTGACACTTATGGAATACTTGTAATTATACTTCAGTGTACCATAGTAACTACTGACATAAAGATCTAAGAACACTGAAGCAGCAAACTTTGTGGAGACCAATACTTGTGTCATTCTCAAAACTTTTGGCCACGACTGTACACAAACACACACACACACACATACACACACATGCATGCAAACACACACACGCTCTTTCTCTTTCACACACACATGCACACGCACACACACACACACACACAACACACACTTGCATGCAAACAAACACACGCTCTTTCTCTTTCACACACACACGCACACACACACACAAGCAGCTCATCCCAGTCAGACTCCATTCTGTTCTTTACCAGACCGGTTTATTCTTAAACCATCTCATTCACTCCTTAATGTGGAACTGTGTGTTGAGCGAAGTCTGTGGTCATGGTCAGTATAAACAACTGATTTCTCTAAATGTGAAAAACATGGATTATTTCCTCTAACAGATAAGAACATGTTTGGCAATATCCTGCCAATGAAGATAAGATAGATTCAAAGTCATTACTCCATCCAGACCTGGGTTCTAGTTGAAATACTTTAAAATACCTTATCTGTATTTGATTGAGCTTGTCTGGCTTAACGGACCAATAGAATAGTCCCTGTTTGTCCCTGCAGGCCTCCATAGCTCCCTACAGTATTTATGTACCAGTGGGGGCTGCTGAGGGGAGGACAGCTCATAATAATTTTATGTCACAAAGAACTTGCATAAACACAGTGAATATAATGTAGGTAATCCTGTTAGGGTAACTTGGAGCCTGTACTTCTCACAGGTACCACTTCAGGTCACCATGTTTTCCCCCAACACTTTCCCTGGTTGCCGCTACACTTTCCCTGGTTGCCGCTACACTTTCCCTGGTAGTCACTACACTTTCCCTGGTTGCCACTACACTTTCCCTGGTTGCCACTACACTTTCCCTGGTTGCCACTACACTTTCCCTGGTTGCCACTACTCTCGCTCAACTAAAAATGTAATCTGTCTCATCATTCTTTTTTAAGTCACTCCAAAAAACAACAAAGATTTTGCGGTAGGGTGGCGTTTTACCCCAAGTTACCCTACAACTGACCAGTGTTACATTTATCCCCACTCCTTCCCTACGCACTCACAGCTAATTGCAGAGCGGTAACATAGCAGCTAGTCATATAGTGGATGATGTAGCAGACAGTCCCCAGGACATATAGTGGATGATGTAGCAGACACACCGATCAGACACACCCATAAGACACACACACAGCCATCAGACACACACCGATCAAACACACACCCATAAGACACACACACAGCCATCAGACACACACCCATCAGACACACCCATCAGACACACAGCCATATCAGACACACACCCATCAGACACACACACACCCATCAGAAACACACACAGCCATCAATCACACACCCATCAGACACACACATACCCATCAGAAACACACCTATCAGACACACTGATTAGACACACCCATCAGACACACCCATCAGACACACACATCAGACATACAGAAATGTCCATGAGCACACACACACACACACACACACACACACACACACACACACACACACACACACACACACACACACACACACACACACACACACACACACACACATAAGAACACACACACTGAGAACTCGGAAGGCCCTATAAGGGCCAATCAATAAGGACTGTTCATGTTCATGATTAACACTGTATGTCTGCTGCACAGGCGTGAGCGTCTGACACCACATCAAATCATTTGTGAAATTCCCCCTCATTTAACATCACATGGCTGGATCTGCTCTTGCTTCCACGTAGTTGTAGAGTAGGAAACGTTTGAGCTGAAACACAACTACAGTAAGCCTGCAGCTCAACACAAACCTCAACATAAAGTGTGCGTGATGCCAACGCTCCTCGATGCCAACACTCTCGTTTTGTGTGTGCCAACCCAACAGGGTGCTGCTGCTGGGATGGTGACTCATAGTTAACAGAGACACAGCAAGTTACCATGTACCCACTAACACCCAACCGCCGTTCTAACGTTCTAAGGCTCCAACAGATGCAGACACAGCACTTTATTTTCAGTCTGAAGAAGTTAAAGTCAGTCTGTTACAAGTCAGTTCCCAAGACATTTTTCTCTCTCTCTCTCTCTCTCTCTCTCTCTCTCTCTCTCTCTCTCTCTCTCTCTCTCTCTCTCTCTCTCTCTCTCTCTCTCTCTCTCTCTCTCTCTCTCTCTCTTTGTCTCTTGTTTGTTCTGTCTCGTTCTCTCTCTCTCTCTCTTTCTCTATTTCTCTCTTTCTCTCTTTCTCTCTCTCTCTTTCTCTCTGTGCCAACAATTTAAATGTTTTATTATTTTAAACAGACTGTCCAAACTTTAACCACAACTTTAAATACAGCAGATCAGCATGTCAGCAGTGGCAGTTGCTTGGGAGACAAGATTGGCCTTCGAAAATGGAAAAGTAGGGGCTTGGCGTTTCACAAACCACCTCAACCTGACGCAGAATGTATCACAACACCATGACTGGCAAAAGATGTGTTGTGTCTCAAATGGAACCCTATTACCTACATAGTGCACTACTTTTGACCAGAGCACTATAGGAGTACATAGGGACGGATCTATGGAGGCTGAGGTGTCAATGGCAGTAGGGTGGATTAATAACTTGTGTTTATTTACTCACAGACTCATAACGACTATACACGCCATTCTATTGGGCCCTGTTCACACTCAGGCTGTACAACTGATGTACGACACATTTGACACAATGGTTGTGGTACAACCGATATTGTTGTAATACAACGGAGAGTTATTCTGCACAAACATGTTTACACAACCATTATGGGGTGTCGCCGCAATGCTTGTGTAGGAAAGGTGTGCCAAATGTGTTGTACATCAGTTGTACAACCTGAGTGTCAACAGGTCCTTGGGGTGCTGGGATGATTGTCAGAGCAGAGTGAAGGAGTGAGGATAGGTTATGCCCTGCGCTACACGCTTGTCTGTTTCTGCTGGCAATCCTCACTGTTTACATACTTGAGGAAATGGTGAGAGATGTGGAAATCTGAAGCCATAGTGGCCCTGGGGCTGAGGGTGACAAGCTAGCCACTGGCCCGCATCGATTCCCTCTCTCTGCCAAAATGTGTAATGATTGGCGAGGTCAAAACTAACTCTGGGAAGGAACCGGCTGCATTGGTCGGTCTCTTTCCCAAAAGTTTCTTTAAAGGCACACTGTTTAATTTGAAAAACAAAAAGACGGCAGCTTCCCAGTTAGTTTTCATTCTCCAGTAATCACCCATGTCTGTGTTCCAGATCCCAGATTGTGTTTTTTTGTTTTCATTCTCCAGTAATCACCCATGTCTGTGTTCCAGATCCCAGATTGTGGTTTTTAGTTTTCATTCTCCAGTAATCACCCATGTCTGTGTTCCAGATCCCAGATTGTGGTTTTTAGTTTTCATTCTCCAGTTATCACCCATGTCTGTGTTCCAGATCCCAGATTGTCGTTTTTAGTTTTCATTCACCAGTAATCACCCATGTCTGTGTTCCAGATCCCAGATTGTGTTTTTTTGTTTTCATTCTCCAGTAATCACCCATGTCTGTGTTCCAGATCCCAGATTGTGGTTTTTAGTTTTCATTCTCCAGTAATCACCCATGTCTGTGTTCCAGATCCCAGATTGTGGTTTTTAGTTTTCATTCTCCAGTAATCACCCATGTCTGTGTTCCAGATCCCAGATTGTGGTTTTTAGTTTTCATTCTCCAGTTATCACCCATGTCTGTGTTCCAGATCCCAGATTGTCGTTTTTAGTTTTCATTCTCCAGTTATCACCCATGTTTGTGTTCCAGATCCCAGATTGTCGTTTTTAGTTTTCATTCACCAGTAATCACCCATGTCTGTGTTCCAGATCCCAGATTGTGTTTTTTTGTTTTCATTCTCCAGTAATCACCCATGTCTGTGTTCCAGATCCCAGATTGTGGTTTTTAGTTTTCATTCTCCAGAAATCACCCATGTCTGTGTTCCAGATCCCAGATTGTGGTTTTTAGTTTTCATTCTCCAGTAATCACCCATGTCTGTGTTCCAGATCCCAGATTGTGGTTTTTAGTTTTCATTCTCCAGTAATCACCCATGTCTGTGTTCCAGATCCCAGATTGTGGTTTTTAGTTTTCATTCTCCAGTTATCACCCATGTCTGTGTTCCAGATCCCAGATTGTCGTTTTTAGTTTTCATTCTCCAGTAATCACCCATGTCTGTGTTCCAGATCCCAGATTGTCGTTTTTAGTTTTCATTCACCAGTAATCACCCATGTCTGTGTTCCAGATCCCAGATTGTGTTTTTTTGTTTTCATTCTCCAGTAATCACCCATGTCTGTGTTCCAGATCCCAGATTGTGGTTTTTAGTTTTCATTCTCCAGTAATCACCCATGTCTGTGTTCCAGATCCCAGATTGTGGTTTTTAGTTTTCATTCTCCAGTAATCACCCATGTCTGTGTTCCAGATCCCAGATTGTGGTTTTTAGTTTTCATTCTACAGTAATCACCCATGTCTGTGTTCCAGATCCCAGATTGTGGTTTTTAGTTTTCATTCTCCAGTAATCACCCATGTCTGTGTTCCAGATCCCATATTGTGGTTTTTAGTTTTCATTCTACAGTAATCACCCATGTCTGTGTTCCAGATCCCAGATTGTGGTTTTTAGTTTTCATTCTCCAGTTATCACCCATGTCTGTGTTCCAGATCCCAGATTGTCGTTTTTAGTTTTCATTCTCCAGTTATCACCCATGTCTTTGTTCCAGATCCCAGATTGTGGTTTTTAGTTTTCATTCTCCAGTAATCACCCATGTCTGTGTTCCAGATCCCAGATTGTGGTTTTTAGTTTTCATTCTCCAGTTATCACCCATGTCCTTGTTCCAGATCCCAGATAGTGGTTTTTAGTTTTCATTCTCTAGTTATCACCCATGTCTTTGTTCCAGATCCCAGATAGTGGTTTTTAGTTTTCATTCTCCAGTTATCACCCATGTCTGTGTTCCTAATTTGATTCTCGTCAGATTTATATAATCTGTGGTTAGAACCTAAACATGACATCATCTGAGTGTGCTTGGTCTGCTTAAGACCTTACAAGATAGATAGCCAACTATTTTATAAGACAAATACTGTAGCCTATATTCTAGAAGAAAGTTAGTGTCATATGGCTGAGGCATACAGTTTGGTCATAGGCCAGTTTAGACCTATAGGGTATGTTGAAGGCTGTTTTATTGTTTTGGGGATGTAGCTTTAGAAAGAAGAGAGATTGATAACCCATCTGTCAGGGCCTCAGAGGGGAGAGAGAGGGAGGAAAGAGCGAGAGAGAAAAGGTGGGTGGAAAATAGACAGAGGAAGAGGGAGAGAGAAAGAGAGAATGTCAGAGAAAGAGAAGTGAAAGAGAGACACTGTATACTGTAGTTCTGAGAGAAGGAGAGAAACAGAAGTTGAAAGAGAGAGAGAGAGAGAGAGAGAGAGAGATGGATTGAGACAATGAGAGAATGATTAATCAGAAAGGTCCTGAAGTCGAGGACAGGAGGACAGGTGCAGTCTGGGAAAAGATGGGGTCCGGCCCTGAGGGATCGACAGACTAGCTAACCACTAATACAGATGTAGGTTCTTAATTCATCCTGCAGTAACAGGAAATATGAATTATTATGTGGATGATAATTCATGGCCATTTTTGTAGGGGTTTATACAGAAGGGAAAATAAATTCAAAGTGTAAAATACAATACACATTTTACATTTCCTGCCTGCAGGAAAGTTTTGCAACAGGGTGATCAAATTAAGATCCGACATCTGTACTAGCACTGATCAGAGGACATGTGTTCAAGGCCAAATAATAACTTAAAGAAGACGTGAACACACACAGGCGCGTTCTCTTTCTATCATGTGGTTCCATCAACCCTCATCACTTTCTTATCACGTCATCTTTCATGTCTGCCTAGTTAAATAAAGATTACATTAAAAATATATATATTAAATATAGAGAAGCAGATGGAGAAACATACCTGAGCAGAGATCCACTTCTCTCACTGTCTGTCTGTCTGTCTGTCTGTCTGTCTGTCTGTCTGTCTGTCTGTCTGTCTGTCTGTCTGTCTGTCTGTCTGTCTGGCTGGCTGGCTGGCTGGCTGGCTGGCTGGCTGGCTGGCTGGCTGGCTGGCTGGCTGGCTGTCTGGCTGGCTGGCTGGCCAGCTTCATGCTTGTGGTTAGTGAGTTCCCAGCTGTGATGACCAAGCCTGGCCCTTTAGGATAACCCTCTGTGATAAGGGTTCTACATGGAACCCAAAAGCGTTTGTACCTGAAAACAAAAGGGTTCTCCAAAGGGTTATCCTATGGAGACAGCCAAACAATCTTTTTATGTTCTAGATAGCACCCTGAGTGTAAGAGAAAGTGGTGTCAGTAAAACAACTAGAGGGGAAGTGGTGCCATATAAACTAAACAACTAGAGAGGGAACGTGGTGCCATATTAACAAAACAATTAGAGGGAAAGTGGTGCCATATTAACAAAACAACTTGAGGGAAAGTGGTGCCATATTAACTAAACAATTAGAGGGAAAGTGGTGCCATATTAACTAAACAATTAGAGGGAAAGTGGTGCCATATTTACTAAACAACTAGAGGGAAAGTGGTGCCATATTAACTAAACAATTAGAGGGAAAGTGGTGCCATATTAACTAAACAATTAGAGGGAAAGTGGTGCCATATTAACTAAACAATTAGAGGGAAAGTGGTGCCATATTTACTAAACAACTAGAGGGAAAGTGGTGCCATATTAACTAAACAATTAGAGGGAAAGTGGTGCCATATTAACTAAACAATTAGAGGGAAAGTGGTGCCATATTTACTAAACAACTAGAGGGAAAGTGGTGCCATATTAACTAAACAATTAGAGGGAAAGTGGTGCCATATTAACTAAACAATTAGAGGGAAAGTGGTGCCATATTAACTAAACAATTAGAGGGACAGTGGTGCCATATTAACTAAACAATTAGAGGGAAAGTGGTGCCATATTTACTAAACAACTAGAGGGAAAGTGGTGCCATATTAACTAAACAATTAGAGGGAAAGTGATGCCATATTAACTAAACAATTAGAGGGAAAGTGGTGCCATATTAACTAAACAATAAAAGGGAAAGTGGTGCCATATTAACTAAACAATTAGAGGGAAAGTGGTGCCATATTAACTAAACAATTAGAGGGAAAGTGGTGCCATATTAACTAAACAATTAGAGGGAAAGTGGTGCCATATTAACTAAACAATTAGAGGGAAAGTGGTGCCATATTAACTAAACAATTAGAGGGAAAGTGGTGCCATATTTACTAAACAACTAGAGGGAAAGTGGTGCCATATTAACTAAACAATTAGAGGGAAAGTGGTGCCATATTAACTAAACAATTAGAGGGAAAGTGGTGCCATATTAACTAAACAATTAGAGGGAAAGTGGTGCCATATTTACTAAACAACTAGAGGGAAAGTGGTGCCATATTAACTAAACAATTAGAGGGAAAGTGGTGCCATATTAACTAAACAATTAGAGGGAAAGTGGTGCCATATTTACTAAACAACTAGAGGGAAAGTGGTGCCATATTAACTAAACAATTAGAGGGAAAGTGGTGCCATATTAACTAAACAATTAGAGGGAAAGTGGTGCCATATTAACTAAACAATTAGAGGGACAGTGGTGCCATATTAACTAAACAATTAGAGGGAAAGTGGTGCCATATTTACTAAACAACTAGAGGGAAAGTGGTGCCATATTAACTAAACAATTAGAGGGAAAGTGATGCCATATTAACTAAACAATTAGAGGGAAAGTGGTGCCATATTAACTAAACAATAAAAGGGAAAGTGGTGCCATATTAACTAAACAATTAGAGGGAAAGTGGTGCCATATTAACTAAACAATTAGAGGGAAAGTGGTGCCATATTAACTAAACAATTAGAGGGAAAGTGGTGCCATATTAACTAAACAATTAGAGGGAAAGTGGTGCCATATTAACTAAACAATTAGAGGAAAGTGGTGCCATATTAACTAAAACAACTAGAGGGGGAAAGTGGTGCCATATAAACTAAACAACTAGAGGGGGAAAGTGGTGCCATATAAACTAAACAACTAGAGAGGGGAAAGTGGTGCCATATTAACTAAACAACTAGAGAGGGAAAGTGGTGCCATATTAACTAAACAACTAGAGAGGGAATGTGGTGCCATATTAACTAAACAATTAAAACAGTATCAGTTAAAACAGTATCTGGGCTTGATGTCTTCCTGTGTAGTATCCTTCTCTCCATCTCTGGAGATGCAACATGACAGAATCCTCTATCATCAGGTGTCAGAGACATCGGCTGCATCCCAAATAGCACCCTATTCCTTATTTACTGCACTACTTTTGACCAGGGCCCATAGTGAATAAGGTGCCATTTGGGACGTAGTCAAGGTGTCAGACTTCCAGCATCAACCCCACTGTGGAGATCTGTCAGTAGTCTGCTCCACATCACGCACCGTCCCACCCATGAACTTACACAGTGTTACTCTACACCCTGACTGCTTACCAAATGGCACCTTATACCCTACAGAGTGCACTGATTTTGACCATGGCCCGTAGTGCACAACATAGGGATTAGGGTGTTATTTGAGACCCTGTCTTCACGCAAACCCGCCCCCTTCCCCCAGTATGTCAGTGTGTGTTACATCGTTCGTTACATCAGTTCCACAACATTAGAGAAAAGAACAGGTGTCTCTCTCTCTCTCTCTCTCTCTCTCTCTCTGTCAGATTAGGTTGACACAGATCTAACAGCAGATCTCATCTAATACTCACAGGGTCTAACGTGACACCAATGTACACGTTGATATCAACCTTGCACAGGGTCGACGGGGCTGCAGTAAGAGAACAATTAGTCTTATGTTGTGAGGAATGAAAACAGAGATATGAGTGGGATAAGCTAGGCAGTATGGAGGAGAAGAAGAGAAGGCTAGAGGAGGAGATAGAGATAGATAGGGAGGTAGAGCGCGTCTGAACACAACAGAACAGAGTCTGACTGGGGTATTACTGATAAAGATCCACTTAATGTGTGTGGGCTTTAGTGGAATATGAGAAAGCAGGAGAATGTGTCTCTGGGCTTTCAATGCCTGAGAGAGATGGGATGAGAGAGAGAGAGAGAGAGAGAGAGAGAGAGAGAGAGAGAGAGAGAGAGAGAGAGAGAGAGAGAGAGAGGAGAGAGAGGAGAGAGAGAGAGAGAGAGAGAGAGAGAGAGAGAGAGAGAGAGAGAGAGAGAGAGAGAGAGAGAGAGAGAGAGAGAGAGAGAGAGAGAGAGAGAGAGAGAGAGAGAGAGAGAGAGAGAGAGGAGAGAGAGAGAGAGAGAGAGAGAGAGAGAAGAGGAGAGAGAGAGAGAGAGAGAGAGAGAGAGAGAGAGAGAGAGAGAGAGAGAGAGAGAGAGAGAGAGAGAGAGAGAGAGAGAGAGAGAGAGAGATCAAGAGTCCTTATAAGCCTGGACCATGGGTCCATCTGCTGAACATGTGCCAGGGGGGTTTTGTCGGCACCTCCTGAGGAGAGGAAGGGGGGAAGGAGAGAGAGAGGAAAGGAGGGAAGGGAAATCTGTCATCTATCATCTACCTATCTATATATCTAAAACTCTATCTGTATTCATCCCTGTTTTTACTGGCTTAGGACACAAGCAATACAGCAAAGGCAATTTGTGAACTGTGAAGCCAAGGTGATGGAAAAACCCTGACCTCTGTGTAGGAGCCATCCAGGGTTCAAATCAAATTGTATTTGTCACATGCGCCGAATAGAACAAGTGTAGACCTTATTGTGAAATGCTTGATTACAAGCCCTTAACCAAAATTGCAGTTTTAAGAAAAAAGAGAGTTAAGAAAAATATTTACTAAATAAACTAAAGTAAAACATAAAAGAGCAACAATAAAATAACAACAACAAGGAGTTGAGCATTCCTGAACTCCACAGAACAACTCCACCTTGATATAAGAGGAAGGAGTTGAGCATTCCTGAACTCCACAGAACCACTCCACCTTGATATAAGAGGAAGGAGTTGAGCATTCCTGAACTCCACAGAACAACTCCACCTAATATAAGAGGAAGGAGTTGAGCATTCCTGAACTCCACAGAACAACTCCACCTTGATATAAGAGGAAGGAGTTGAGCATTCCTGAGCTCCACAGAACAACTCCACCTTGATATAAGAGGAAGGAGTTGAGCATTCCTGAGCTCCACAGAACAACTCCACCTTGATATAAGAGGAAGGAGTTGAGCATTCCTGAGCTCCACAGAACAACTCCACCTTGATATAAGAGGAAGGAGTTGAGCATTCCTGAGCTCCACAGAACAACTCCACCTTGATATGCAGTGGCAAGAAAAAGTATGTGAACCCTTTGGAATTACCTGAATTTCTGCATCAATTGCTCATAACATTGTATCTAATCTTCATCTAAGTCGCAACAATAGACAAGCACAGTCTGCTTAAACTAATAACACACAATCAATTATACGTTTTCATGTCTTTGTTGAACACGCCCTGTAAACATTCACAATGCAGGGTGGAAAAAGTATGTGAACCCTTGGATTTAATCACTGGTTGACCCTCCTTTGGAAACACTAACCTCAACCAAACGTCAGGAGGAATTTTGGACCATTCCTCTTTACAAAACTGTTTCAGTTCAGCAATATTCTTGGGATGTCTGGTGTGAACCGCTCTCTTAAGGTCTTGCCATAGCATCTCAATCAGGTTGAGGTCAGGACTCTGACTAGGCCACTCCAGAAGGCGTATTGTCTTCTGTTGAAGCCATTCTGTTGTTGATTTACTTCTGTGTTTTGGGTCGTTGTCCTGTTGCGTCACCCAACTTCTGTTGAGCTTCAATTGGCGGACAGATGCCTTACATTCTCTTGCAAAATGTCTTGATAAACAGTTTTTTCTGTTGATGATAGCAAGCTGTCCAGGCCATGAGTCAGCAAAGCAGCTCCAAACCATGATGCTGCCTTTACCATACTTTACATTTGGGATGAGGTTGATATTGGTGTGCTGTGCCTTTTTTCTCCACACATAGTGTTGTGTATTCCTTCCAAACAACTCAACTTTAGTTTAATCTCTGCACAGAATATTTTGCCAGAATATTGGAACATCCATGTGCTCTTTTGCGAACTTCAGACGTGCAGCAATGTTTTTTTTGGACAGCAGTGGCTACATCCGTGGTGTCCTCCCATGAACACCATTCTTGTTTAGTGTTTTACATATCGTAGACTTGTCAACAGAGATGTTAGCATGTTTCAGAGATTTCTGTAAGTCTTAAACTGACACTCTAGGATTATTCTTAACCTCATTGAGCATTCTATGCTGTCCTCTTGCAGTAATCTTTGCAGGATGGCCACTCCTAGGGAGAGTAGCAACAGTGCTAAACTTTCTCAATTTCTAGACAATTTGTCTTACCGTGGACTGATGAACATCAAGGCTTTTAGAGATACTTGTGTAACCCTTTCCAGCTTTATGCAAGTCAACAATTCTTAATATTAGCTCTTCTGAGATCTCTTCTTTTGGGGCTCCCAAGTGGTGCAGTGGTCTAAGAAACTACATATCAGTGCTAGATGCGTCACTACAGACAACCTGGTTTGAATCCAGACTGTATCACAACGGCTGTGATTGGTGGTGCACAATTGGTCCAGCGTCGTCCGAGTTTGGCCGGTGTAGACCGTCATTGTAAATAAGAATTTGTTCTTAACTGACTTGCCTAGTTAAATAAAGGTTAAATTAAAAAAACATTCTGTTTGAGGAATGGTTCACATCAGGCAATGCATCTTGTGAATAGCAAACTCAAATTTGGTGAGTGTTTTTTATAGGGCAGGGCAGCTCTAACCAACATCTCCAATCTCATCTCATTGATAGGACTCCAGCTTAACTGACTGCTGACTCCAATTAGCTTTTGGTCAATAGCCTATGTTTAAATTATGTTAATGTTTAAATTATGTATTCAATAATACAAAATACAATAATTTGTGTGTTATTAGTTTAAGCAGACTGTGTTTGTCTATTTTTGTGACTTTGATGAAGATCAGATCAAATGTTATGACCAATTTATGCAGAACTCCAGGTAATTCCAAAGGGTTAATTCCAAAACATACAGTGTGTGCATCCCAAACGGAACCCTGTTCCCTACAAAGTGCACTTCTTTTGAGTAGGGCCCATATGGTGCCATAAGGTGCCATTTGGCATGCAGAGAGTACATCAGAAGGCGTCCTTGAGCAGACTAGTGAAGAGTAGAGACTGTCTGAAAGTAGCTAGAATTCTGTTGCTTCTCGTAAAGTCATGACTGCATTATCGAAGCAGGAATGAGAATATAGACTGCATATCCATTATTTCTTGGGAGTAGGACTTTAGATTAGTTTCGGGCTTTACGTTTATGATATATTTTGACAAACTTTATATAAAAGCGTAGCATTGCATCATCATAGGGATGATAATAATAGTGATATGTTATAAGAGCAGGAGCACTAAATAAGCCCTAGACAGCTATAGAGTGATGAGTCATTGGCTTCCTCCAAAATTATACCCTATATATGCCTATATTTTGACCAAAGTCAAAAGTAGTGCACTATATAGGTAATAGGGTGTCATTTGGGATGCAACCAGAGGAGTTCAAAACGTCAGTTCAGTTTTGCACGTGTTTCTTTACATGTGGTTCTCATTGGTTTTCATTGGGTTTAGCTTGTCCATTGGAATGGGTTTCTCACTTCCCCAACCCTTAAGGTTTACATGGGAATGGAGATGATTGAGAAGTTCTCAGAACAGTGTGGCTCTAGTGTGTGTTAAGAGGTTAATAACTTTTAATAAGTAAAACATTTGAAAATAGATGACCGGACTGTCCATCTGGTTTATTATACTGTTCTCATTTAATCAACTAATTTAAGAGAGAGAGAGAGAGAGAGAGAGAGGGAAGGTGAGGTAACGAGAGAGAGAGAGTGAGAGAGAGAGAGAGAGAGAGAGAGAGGAGGAGAGTGAGTAGAGAGTGAGCAGGAGAGAGAGGAGAGAGTGGAGAGAGAGAGAGAGAAGAGAGAGAGAGAGAGAGAGGAGGAGAGAGAGAGAGAGAGAGAGAGAGAGAGAGAGAGGTGGGGAGAGAGGAAATTTCACTGGGTAAGGGACTCGTTAGGTTAGGATGGTGGTCCTATAAGACGCTTGTTTAAACCTAAACCTGGGTGGTCAGGGGAGGATGGGATGGGGAATGCTGGATTGACACTGGAGGTGGTCGTCACAGGGGCTAGCAGCCATTTCCTGATGACCCACTGTGACTCAGAAACACAATGGCTGAATCCCTAATCATTCCCTTCTCCTCACCCCTCGGTCCTGCATGCACAAGTGTCCCAAAGCTGAGGGAGTGAAAATTATAGAGGGTGTAGGGGCTAATTATTAGACCCTCCAATAGCCACTTCGGCCAAGCCAGCAAGGCTGCAGGCTTTAAAGCAAAGTGCTATCGTGACATGCACCTCGATATGTTTGCACAATTTAATACAAAAGAATGGAGAGGCGTGCCTAATTTTATGCTACCTGCATTTGTTTATGTCTGATTTCGAGACTTGACACATGCAAACTGTTACTTAAGTTCATATATTTTAAAACAAAAGGGAGAATTTGTTAAGTTGATGGGTTTATTGATCCCCACGCCACTCTGGAAGTCACCCTCCGAGTTGTGTCAACGGAGGGCCCTCCGAGCAAGTTGGTAGGGGCTAGGGTGTGGTTTGGGATTCACAAAACTCCTCACAACACCTTCCCTCTGGCTGCAGCTTCCTGTGTGAGCAGGGTTACAAAAAGGTCAGAGTGCAGTTTGTCTGGTCTGTCTGACTGGGAACCAACAGGCTCCAGGAGGTAGAAATTGAAATTGCAGTTAACACTAGATCTAAGATCAGTTTAACCAACCTCTGATCCTAACCATAACAAGTAGGTGTTTGAATAATATCTGACCTTGGATCATTGGTTGGAGGGTCAGTGGGTAACTTCTTCCTACTCCTGGGAGTAGAGACTGAGAGGGTGAAACTGGAGACCATTGAGGGTTAAGGGGGTAAACGAGGAAACCCCAGTCAAAAGCCAGTCAGACAGGGTCACCAAGCAATATCCCAAGCCAGGCTTATCTCTGCTATGTGAAAGCTACTCAGTGTTTGGAGTATTTTGCTCAGGGTATTCTCATTAGCCATAACCAAATCTGCAGGGATTCACAGAGTGGAGGAGCATGGAGCCCTACCAGGATGTATGGGGGTGAAAGGTGGCAACCCCTGTCAATACCCAGCCAGACAGGGTCACCAAGGCTCTTCCAGGCCAGGCTTATCTCTGTCATGTGAGAGCCGTTAGGAGTATTTTGCTCAGGGTATTCTGAAGAGCATTACCAAATCTCCAGCCAAATCTCAGCCCTAAAATCAAGTCAAATGACCAAATAACCCTCTAGTGGCCTCATGGGTTGAATGTTCTTAATATTTTTCATAATTTCATAACTAAGAAAATCTGTTTTTTCTATGTCAAACGGTTTTGTTATAGTTCAGTCTTCTCTGATGTATATAAAGTGTAATATTGGAATGTAAACTCAAAATGTTATACATTTCAACTCTATATCTGACACGGTACAGGTGTATTCTTTTTTAATACTTTTGTTTCAAAGTAGATTTGTTTAAGACTATCATGAAACACTGTTTGACCCTTATTTAACCCACTGCAGTAAAAAGTTAATTGAATATATAGACCAGTCCTCCTGAGGAGACTTACATAAAATATACTGCTCCCCTATTTCTTCACATAAGGAGGGAGGGAGGGAGGGAGGGAGGGAGGGAGGGAGGGAAGGGGAGATAGATTTGGCTGCAGTTGTTTAAGAGATGGCAGGAACATTTATTTCTGGTGACTGTCAAAACGATTTGTTCTCAGCCCTCCCAGAGCAAAAGAGAGAGAGAGAGAGAAAGAGAGAGAGAGAGAGAGAGAATGAGAAGGAGAAGGAGAAGCTTAAGGAGAAGGAGAAGGAAAGATGAACAGAGAGAGAAACAGAGAGAGAGAGAAACTGACAGAGAGAGAGATAGAGAGATAGAGAGAGAGAGAGAGAGAGAGAGAGAGAGAGAGAGAGAGAGAGAGAAGGAGAAGGAGAGAGAGAGAAGGAGAGAGAGAGAGAGAGAAAAACAGAGAGAGAAAAACAGAGAGAGAGAAATAGAGAGAGAGAGAGCGAGAGAGAGAGAATGAGAAGGAGAAGGAGAAGAGAGAGAGAGAGAGAGAGAGAGAGAGAGAGAGAGAGAGAGAGAGAGAGAGAGAGAGAGGGAGATCATCTCAGACCTTGCTGCTTCCTTTTTTCCTACTATCTTTTTGTTTCCCCTTTCCCACCACATTGTCAATTTCTTTCTTTCTTTCTTTTTTCAATCATTCTTTTGTTCTTTCTTTCTCTCTCTCCCTCCCTCCCCTCTCTCCCTTGTTATCAACCCTCTATTCCTTCCCTCCCTCCTTCCCTCCCCCCCTGTCTTGCCCTTGGCTTACTTAGCCCTTGGGTGTCTGTGGCATTCCACAGCGTGACCCAGGAGCTACGTGCCTTCATACACTTCCTCCCAGCAGCCAGTGCAGTCAGCCCCCCCGCCGAGAGAGGTGAGGCTCCTCCTTCTCTCCTTCCAGCCAGTCACCCACCCAGAGATGTGAAATCACCCCTGCCTTCGCCCTTTAAAATACGATTTCATTCTCCCTCTTTCTCTCTCTCTGTCCCGCTAGCCGGTCCCTACTAAGAGAAGTGAGCTTCTTCCCTCCTTCCCCTGAAAGAAGAAGACTACTATGGGTCACTGCCATGGAAACCGTGGCTCAGGTAGTGTTCTACTCCAGTGTACCCATGAGTGTAAATCTAAAGGTTGTATCACTGTGATTTAAACCAGTGGTTTTGGATGTGTGCCGTGCAAGTGAACAGTTCAATAAAATGATCAATCCAGCAATCTCATAAATATATATTTTTTATTTAACTAGGTAAGTCAGTTAAGATCAAATTCTTATTTGATCAGCCAAACCTGGACGACGCCGCCCTGTGGGATTCCCAATCACGGCTGTATGTGATACAGTCTGGATTTGAACCAGGTACTGTAGTGACACCTCTTGCACTGAGATGCAGTGCCCTAGACCTCTGTGCCACTCAGGAGGCCCATATCTGGCAAATGTTTAAAGAATTTTAAACACAAATGTCTAAGGAGTGGGGAGACTTAACGAGAAGTGACATAGAACAAATATTGTTATGTTACTAATACAGGTACAGCTGGTGCGGACCACAGTCTTTAGACAGTTCATTGGTCATGTGAAGCAGATCTGGGTTCAAATAGTACAGCAGGTGTTAAGTATTGAACACGTCACCATTTTTCTCAGTAAATATATTTCCAAAGGTGTTATTGACATGAAAGTTTCACCAGATGTTGGTAACAACCCAAGTAATCCATACATACAAAGAAACCAAAACAAATAAGTTCAGAAATTAAGTTATGTGTAATAATGTGAAATGACACAGGGAAAAAGTATTGAACACATGAAGAAAGGGAGGTTCAAAAAGGCATGGAAAGCCAAGACAACAGCTGAAAGCTATCAGTAATTAAAAAGCAATCCAGCCCCCTGTCAGTGCAAATTAATATCAGCTGGTTCAGTCCCAACTGATGGCCTACAAAAAGGTCTCATTGCCAAGGTGTCACACAAGACTGACTGTGGGGTTTAGGTATCCCAAGCATCCATCCAAAAATCATACAATTTGGTTTACGATTTTAGGGAAATGCCAAAACACACATGCACAGCTCTTTAGGTTAGCATATGGCTTAAAGATTACAAACTATGATGATCACGTTAAACCAATAGGGCTGAGGTCAACGCTACAGGAACAGGAAGTTGAGAAAGATGACGTCTTCCTTAAAAACTGATCCAAGATCAATTTCGTCATTTCGACCCTATTGGTTGACATAAGGTTTGGGGAAATGGTAAGCTGATCCTAGATCAGCCCTGAGGGGTAAATTCTACCTAGAGTTTTCAGTTACACATTGCAGAAAGGCACAATGCCAAGGCACATCGCTTTGAATGAAAGAGAGGTAAGCATGTGTGGGCGTGGACTACTGATAGTGTTTTAATAGTCAGACTCAGCACATTCCATTCCTTTGTCTTGATAAGGGGCAGTTCATGACCTCCATATGATGGCTAAGACTATATTTTTTGAGAGACGGTCCAATAAGAAACTAAATTACTACCTACAAATTAGTACTACCTACAATACAGTACAGGTATATATGTCCCATCTATTAACATGCATGGTTTGAGAATAGGACACAAATGTGTCATTTTCAAGAATTTAAAAGCTTTCCTTAAACTTGAGCACTATGTTTATCTTGTTAATGATCAGAATAGGTTTCAGCACATTGAAACCCATTACAATAAAACAACTTAACAGTGTATAGAATGTGTCATGTTCTCTGTGGGTTTTCTGACAGGTTAAGGTAGACCAGCAGAAAGTCCTTTATGTACCAGAAGTGAAGGTGTATTGTCCAGGTCTCTGAGATGTACCAGAAGTGAAGGTGTATTGTCCAGGTCTCTGAGATGTAACAGAAGTGAAGGTGTATTGTCCAGGTCTCTGAGATGTAACAGAAGTGAAGGTGTATTGTCCAGGTCTCTGAGATGTAACAGAAGTGAAGGTGTATTGTCCAGGTCTCTGAGATGTAACAGAAGTGAAGGTGTATTGTTCAGGTCTCTGAGATGTAACAGAAGTGAAGGTGTATTGTCCAGGTCTCTGAGATGTACCAGAAGTGAAGGTGTATTGTCCAGGTCTCTGAGATGTAACAGAAGTGAAGGTGTATTGTCCAGGTCTCTGAGATGTAACAGAAGTGAAGGTGTATTGTCCAGGTCTCTGAGATGTACCAGAAGTGAAGGTGTATTGTCCAGGTCTCTGAGATGTAACAGAAGTGAAGGTGTATTGTCCAGGTCTCTGAGATGTAACAGAAGTGAAGGTGTATTGTCCAGGACTCTGAGTGACATGGCCTGCTATAGTCTCCTGTTAGGGGAGTGACAGCCAGTCCTAGCAGTCCTAGCCAGACCTCAGCCACAGGGAGGGAAGGATTCTAATTCCCATTCTATGGAAACAGCATGAGAGTTCCGTCCACTCAATTAGAACTCCCAAAAGCTCCTAGAGTTCTGTTAATAAAGTACCTATCTATCTATCTATCTATCTATCTATCTATCTATCTATCTATCTATCTATCTATCTATCTATCTATCTATCTATCTATCTATCTATCTATCTATCTATCTATCTATCTATCTATCTATCTATCTATCTATCTATCTATCTATCTATCTATCTATCTATCTATCTAATAGGGACAAGCAGCGTGTGCAGAGGAGTGGTTCAAGTGGCGTACAAAGTGCTCAGGTATGTCTGCAATGTAATGGGTCAGGTCCTGTTGAAGGTAGGAGGTAAGGACGTGTGTGTGTGTTTCAGTGTGTGTTTCAGTGTGTGTTTCAGTGTGTGTGTGTTTCAGTGTGTGTTTCAGTGTGTGTGTGTGTGTGTCTAAGTCTAATTACGCCATGTTTGCTTGAGAGCTGAGCCTTGAGAATCCAATCTCCCCAAAAGGATTAACATTTAACCAGAGCACTCACTCCTGTCTAAAAACCTGTGGTGTGTTTGTGTGTGTGTGTGAGTGAGTGTGTGTGTGTGTGTGTGTGTGTGTGTGTGTGTGTGTGTGTGGCAGTAGGGGGTACGTATCCACTGATTGGAATTTCAGAAATGAGGAAACATTGTATTATAGTCCAACCATTATGTTTCTCTTTCCTCTCATAAATACCTGAAGTAGTTGACCCTGAACCAGCCGCACAAATGGATGTGTGACGGTCAAGTCCACGCATCACGCCTGTGACATAAGAACACAACAGCTTCTCAAACATCAAACGGCCATAAAATGTCCACGTGTAACAGTATGATGTTCAGGTCAGTTTATTCCAACTGGGTCTGTTGCAATACAGTGTAGAGAAGCTATAACACCAGGGGATTTTGGGCAAATGCCAGATGAGCTGGTCAATATTTTGCAGAGTGGGCCTGCTTAATTTGTATTTTTTGTATAAAATGATAAATACAGTGGGGAGAACAAGTATTTGATACACTGCCGATTTTGCAGGTTTTCCTACTTACAAAGCATGTATAGGTCTGTAATTTTTATCATAGGTACACTTCAACTGTGAGAGACAGAATCTAAAAATAAAATCCAGAAAATCACATTGTATGATTTTTAAATAATTAATTAGCATTTTATTGCATGACATAAGTATTTGATCACCTACCAACCAGTAAGAATTCCGGCTCTCACAGACCTGTTCTCCACTCATTACCTGTATTAACTGCACCTGTTTGAACTCGTTACCTGTATTAACTGCACCTGTTTGAACTCGTTACCTGTATAAAAGACACCTGTCCACACACTCAATCAAACAGACTCCAACCTCTCCACAATAGCCAAGATCAGAGAGCTGTGTAAGGACATCAGGGATAAAATTGTAGACCTGCACAAGGCTGGGATGGGCTACAGGACAATAGGCAAGCAGCTTGGTGAGAAGGCAACAACTGTTGGCGCAATTATTAGAAAATGAAAGAAGTTCAAGATGACGGTCAATCTCCCTCGGTCTGGGGCACCATGCAAGATCTCACCTCGTGGGGCATCAATGATCATGAGGAAGGTGATGGATCAGCCCAGAACTACACGGCAGGACCTGGTCAATGACCTGAAGAGAGCTGGGACCACAGTCTCAAAGAAAACCATTAGTAACACACTACGCCGTCATGGATTAAAATCCTGCAGCGCACGCAAGGTCCCCCTGCTCAAGCCAGCGCATGTCCAGGCCCGTCTGAAGTTTGCCAATGACCATCTGGATGATCCAGAGGAGGAATGGGAGATGGTCATGTGGTCTGATGAGACAAAAATAGAGCTTTTTGGTCTAAACTCCACTTGCCGTGTTTGGAGGAAGAAGAAGGATGAGTAAAACCCCAAGAACACCATCCCAACCGTGAAGCATGGAGGTGGAAACATCATTCTTTGGGGATACTTTTCTGCAAAGGGGACAGGACGACTGCACCGTATTGAGGGGAGGATGGATGGGGCCATGTATCGCGAGATCTTGGCCAACAACCTCCTTCCCTCAGTAAGAGCATTGAAGATGGGTCGTGGCTGGGTCTTCCAGCATGACAACGACCCGAAACACACAGCCAGGGCAACTAAGGAGTGGCTCCGTAAGAAGCATCTCAAGGTCCTGGAGTGGCCTAGCCAGTCTCCAGACCTGAACCCAATAGAAAATCTTTGGAGGGAGCTGAAAGTCCGTATTGCCCAGCGACAGCCCCGAAACCTGAAGGATCTGGAGAAGGTCTGTATGGAGGAGTGGGCCAAAATCCCTGCTGCAGTGTGTGCAAACCTGGTCAAGAACTACAGGAAACGTATGATCTCTGTAATTGCAAACAAAGGTTTCTGTACCAAATATTAAGTTCTGCTTTTCTAATGTATCAAATACAACAGCTTCTCAAACATCAAACGGCCATAAAATGTCCACGTGTAACAGTATGATGTTCAGGTCAGTTTATTCCAACTGGGTCTGTTGCAATACAGTGTAGAGAAGCTATAACACCAGGGGATTTTGGGCAAATGCCAGATGAGCTGGTCAATATTTTGCAGAGTGGGCCTGCTTAATTTGTATTTTTTGTATAAAATGATAAATACAGTGGGGAGAACAAGTATTTGATACACTGCCGATTTTGCAGGTTTTCCTACTTACAAAGCATGTATAGGTCTGTAATTTTTATCATAGGTACACTTCAACTGTGAGAGACAGAATCTAAAAATAAAATCCAGAAAATCACATTGTATGATTTTTAAATAATTAATTAGCATTTTATTGCATGACATAAGTATTTGATCACCTACCAACCAGTAAGAATTCCGGCTCTCACAGACCTGTTCTCCACTCATTACCTGTATTAACTGCACCTGTTTGAACTCGTTACCTGTATTAACTGCACCTGTTTGAACTCGTTACCTGTATAAAAGACACCTGTCCACACACTCAATCAAACAGACTCCAACCTCTCCACAATAGCCAAGATCAGAGAGCTGTGTAAGGACATCAGGGATAAAATTGTAGACCTGCACAAGGCTGGGATGGGCTACAGGACAATAGGCAAGCAGCTTGGTGAGAAGGCAACAACTGTTGGCGCAATTATTAGAAAATGAAAGAAGTTCAAGATGACGGTCAATCTCCCTCGGTCTGGGGCACCATGCAAGATCTCACCTCGTGGGGCATCAATGATCATGAGGAAGGTGATGGATCAGCCCAGAACTACACGGCAGGACCTGGTCAATGACCTGAAGAGAGCTGGGACCACAGTCTCAAAGAAAACCATTAGTAACACACTACGCCGTCATGGATTAAAATCCTGCAGCGCACGCAAGGTCCCCCTGCTCAAGCCAGCGCATGTCCAGGCCCGTCTGAAGTTTGCCAATGACCATCTGGATGATCCAGAGGAGGAATGGGAGATGGTCATGTGGTCTGATGAGACAAAAATAGAGCTTTTTGGTCTAAACTCCACTTGCCGTGTTTGGAGGAAGAAGAAGGATGAGTAAAACCCCAAGAACACCATCCCAACCGTGAAGCATGGAGGTGGAAACATCATTCTTTGGGGATACTTTTCTGCAAAGGGGACAGGACGACTGCACCGTATTGAGGGGAGGATGGATGGGGCCATGTATCGCGAGATCTTGGCCAACAACCTCCTTCCCTCAGTAAGAGCATTGAAGATGGGTCGTGGCTGGGTCTTCCAGCATGACAACGACCCGAAACACACAGCCAGGGCAACTAAGGAGTGGCTCCGTAAGAAGCATCTCAAGGTCCTGGAGTGGCCTAGCCAGTCTCCAGACCTGAACCCAATAGAAAATCTTTGGAGGGAGCTGAAAGTCCGTATTGCCCAGCGACAGCCCCGAAACCTGAAGGATCTGGAGAAGGTCTGTATGGAGGAGTGGGCCAAAATCCCTGCTGCAGTGTGTGCAAACCTGGTCAAGAACTACAGGAAACGTATGATCTCTGTAATTGCAAACAAAGGTTTCTGTACCAAATATTAAGTTCTGCTTTTCTGATGTATCAAATACTTATGTCATGCAATAAAATGCAAATTAATTACTAAAAATCATACAAAGTGATTTTCTGGATTTTTGTTTTAGATTCCGTTTTAAATTACAGACTTCTACATGCTTTGTAAGTGGGAAAACCTGCAAAATCGGCAGTGTATCAAATACTTGTTCTCCCCACTGTAAGTGTCTATTAATGGGGGCCTCGAGGAAAAATAATTGCCCGATGTGTTAGAATGCCAGGGGTGATTTCTGAGCCCAGTCCCTCCCTCAATAACACTAGATATACAGTACCTGCCCTGCATAGGTAAGCATTGTTTACTGAACACAAAGGACAACACCACTTCAACAGAGTGAAGTCTTGAACAATGGATCAACTTCCTCCAGCCAACTTAAAGAGACCTGAAGCTGGTGTAATCAGAGCGCCGGGGATGCTTGGGTGACATTCTGATGACAGTGATGTGACAACAAGTGTCACTACATACACACTCTCTCTCTCTCTCTCTCTGTCTTTGATAAAAAACTGATGACACAATAAGAACTCTTTGAAATTATGATAGATAACAACCATGACCGGGTCGTCGTTTGGCGCCGCCCTGAGTGGTCGCCTGTTAAGCAGCTCCCGTTGTTCGTGCATTAATTGTTGTTTTAGTTCGTTTCTTTCGTCTATTTTCGTCTTTTTTCTTAGTTTATATTTTTATTTTGCTACAGTCGAACTATAACAGTTCAGGATTATGGATTTTATGGATTTTATCGCAGCTGAACGTCGACAGGAGTCGTCAACTGTTGTTATTGTTTACAACAGAGCCCAGCTCCTGGATTTAGCCCACGCAGCGCTGCTGCACCCCAGGGAAAAGTTTGATATTCCGGACGAATTGAAAAGACGACGCCGTGGATGCAGGGCGGGATTGAAATGTAAGGCAAAGCGGAGGAGGTTCAAGTACAAGCCGGTTATACCGTCTATTATTATGGGCAATGTGAGGTGTCTACATAACAAGATGGATGAGTTGGCGGGACTTGTTCGTGGACAAAGGATTTATCGGGAAACGAGCCTAATGTGTTTTACTGAGACTTGGCTGAACGGTAACATCCCCATACAGAACGTCACTATCGACGGTTTCCAGACCATCACAGCGGACAGGGATCGCGTCTCTTCCGGTAAGAGTAAGGGTGGTGGGCTGGCTTTATTAGTTAACAACAGATGGTGTCATCCGAACCATATTACTCTTAAGGAACAGTTTTGTAGCCCGGACATTGAACTGCTAGCCGTTAGCCTGAGACCCTACTATTTGCCGAGGGAATTCACGGCGGCCATTGCTGTTATTGTTTACATCCCGCCCTCTGCTGACGCAAACGCAGCGTGTGACGTCATCCACTCTGTTATCGCGAGGTTACAGACAGCGCATCCCAGTGCTTTCTTTGCCATTTCGGGGGATTTTAACCATGCATCTCTCTCTTCAACGCTGCCCACGTTCAAACAGTTCGTGAAGTGCCCAACCAGGAATAATAAAACTCTGGACTTGTTATATGCTAATGTGAAGGATGCATACAACTCCACTGCACTCCCTCCCCTCGGTAGATCGGATCACAACCTTGTCCACCTCACCCCACTCTACAGGCCTATGGTCCAACAGCAGCCTGCAACCACCAGGACTATTAGGAGATGGTCCCCGGAGGCGAATGAGGCCCTACAGGACTACTTTGAAACAACAGACTGGGATGTGCTCTGTGAGGCTCATGGGGAGGACATCGATGGACTCACTGACTGCATAACAGACTATATAAATTTTTGTGTAGACAACACTGTACCCACCAGGAAGGTACGCTGTTTCCCAAACAATAAACCCTGGGTCACCAGCGACCTGAAGGCCCTGCTGAATGAGAAGAAGAGGGCCTTCAAGGAGAAGGACAAGGACAAATTGAAATGCGTCCAGAGGGAGCTGAAGTTGCGGATTGCTGAGGGGAAGAGAGTGTATAAGGAGAAGATGGAGGACAAGCTGAGGCAGACCCAGGTGAGAGAGGTGTGGAAGGGTATGAGAAATATCACTGGCTTCAAAAAGTCAAACAGTGGGCAGACGGAGGGGACCCAGGACAGAGCCAATGAGCTGAACCAATTTTTTAACAGGTTCGATACTGGCCCTGTCCACCTCCCCTCCAGCTCCCCAGACCACACACCCTCACGGCTATCCCACCCCCACTTTGCTCACAGCACCTCTGCTGAGACAATCAGTGACCCCACCTCCGCCCCTGCCCCCCCTGGACTGATCCTCAACACCCCCCTTCCCCCCACCTCCCCACCTGGGCTGGCTTTCACCACCAACCAAGTGAAGAGAGAGCTGGAGAGACTACACCAGTGGAAAGCGGCGGGCCCTGATGGCATCAGCCCAAGGGTGCTGAGGGTCTGTGCTGAACAACTGTGTGGAATACTCCAGCGTCTTTTCAACCTTAGCCTGAGCCTAGAAAGGGTCCCTGTGCTGTGGAAAACATCCTGCCTCGTCCCAGTGCCCAAGAAGGCACACCCCACTGTCCTGAATGACTTCAGACCTGTAGCGCTAACATCCCACATCATGAAGACCCTGGAAAGGTTAGTCCTCGCTCACCTCAGACCCCTGGTGTGTTCATCAATGGACCCCCTGCAGTTTGCATACCAGCGCAAAATCGGGGTGGATGATGCATTCATCTACCTTCTGCAGAGGGCCTACTCTCACCTGGACAACGCAGGTTGCACTGTGAGGGTCATGTTTTTTGACTTCTCCAGTGCCTTCAATACCATTCAGCCCCTGCTACTGGGTGAGAAGATGAGGAGGATGAAAGTGGAAGCACCCTTAGTCTCCTGGGTCACGGACTACCTGACCGGTAGGCCACAATTTGTGCGACTACAGAGCTGTGTGTCAGAACGGGCTGTTAGCAACACAGGGGCCCCCCAGGGTACGGTCCTGTCCCCCTTCCTGTTCACCCTCTACACCTCAGACTTCAGATATAACTCTGAGACATGCCACCTACAGAAGTTCTCGGATGACTCTGCTATTGTAGGGTGCATCAGGGGTGGGCAGGAGGAGGAGTACAGGAGCACAATCAGTGACTTTGTGTTGTGGTGTGAGCAGAACCACCTTCAGCTCAACATCAGCAAAACTAAGGAGATGGTGGTGGACTTCAGGAGAACCAAGGCACAACTGACTGCAGTCCCTATAAAGGGGACGGATGTGGAAATGGTTGAGTCATACAAGTTCCTGGGTGTCCATATGGACAACAGACTGGAATGGGCTGGTAACACCGGGGCCCTGTACAAAAAGGGCCAGAGCCGACTCTACTTTCTGAGGAGGCTCAGATCCTTCAACGTGTGCAGTAAACTACTGCATACCTTCTACCAGTCTGTGGTGGCCAGTGCCATCTTTTTTGCAGTGGTGTGCTGGGGAGCAAACATCAAAGCCGGTGATGCTTCTCGGGTAAATAAGCTGATCAGGAAGGCTAGCTCTGTCCTGGGGATGAGCCTTGACACTCTAGAGGTGGCGGAGAGACGGATGCTGGCCAAACTGCTGGCCATCATGGACAACGTCACCCACCCTCTGCACACTATGGTTATGACGCAGAGGAGCACTTTCAGTCACAGACTGATCCCACCACGGTGTGCCAGAGAGCGCTACAGGAGGTCCTTCCTGCCGGCGGCTATGAGACTATATAATGCCTCACCGGGGTGCCGTGCCGTCGGCAACATAGATCTGGAACTGTTGGGGTGCTAGGACCTAGTTTAACAATTATGCATCCATCCGTGAGTAACTCTGGTCCGTCAGCACTCATCCACTCAGGACCTATTTATTCATACAGGTCTGTATATACATACTCATGTACAGTTGTTATATTATATCACATGCAATATTGTAAGTAATTATTGGACGTAGGCATTCACTCAGGAATGCATATTAGTATCCTGCCAGTTGCACCTTTTCTCATTGCTTTTAGTATATCGAATGTGCAATAAGTGCAGTTGTCTGTAATTAAACCCTGCGCACTAAGGACTGTATTTTAAGCAAATTACTATTATTACCCCAAATGATATCATACACACATTTAGCTATTATAGTATCTCTTCCTGACACAACGACAGATATAAGGGACCCAAAAGCGGACACGGAGGCAGAGATATGATTGACTGTTTAATAGGAAATATAGGGCAAGACAGGTTCGTAGTCAAGGACAGGCAATGTTCGTAACAGGGAGTCTGAATGGCAGTCGTCCAATAAGGGGAGTCAGGCTCGTAGTCGTAGTTCAGGCAGCGTTCGGTACCGGGAATCAGAAGACTGGCAGTGCAGAGGAGTAGACAGGCTCGTAATCCGTAATGCAGGCAGAGTTCGTTTGGCAGCAGATCAGATGGTCGAAGGCACATGAGGGGGCTAGACAGGAACGTAATCCAACAGGCAGGTAGAGGTCCAAATACCGGGAAACAGACTGGCAGAGTTACTAATACTAGAGAGTGCTGGAAACGACTGACTAAGCAAGACGATCTGGCAAAACCCCAACAGAACCCAAGGGACTAAATACCCAAACTAATTGATGAAGGAGATAGGGTGCACCTGGTGTGGGGAGGGGACAAACACAGACAGGTGAAACAAATCAGGACATGACAGTACCCCTCCCCCTACGGGCGCCACCTGGCGACCGACCCGGGTGCATACCTGGCTGACCGGGATGCCGTCGATGAAAGTCGGCGATGAGCTCCGGGTCGAGGATGTCCCTGGTAGAGACCCAAGACCGCTCCTCTGGCCCGTAGCCCTCCCAGTCAACCAGGTACTGGAAACCCCGGCCCCGGGGACGGACTTTCAGGAGGCGACGCACCGTCCAGGCAGGTTGGTTGTCAATAACCCGAGGAGGAGGAGCAGGCCTAGGAACAGGAGACAAAGGACAATGAGAGACAGGTTTTACACGGGACACATGAAAGGTAGGATTAATGCGGAGGGACCGGGGCAACATGAGGCGTATAGCTGAACGGTTGATAACCCGGGAGATCTGATAAGGGCCGATGTAACGGGATGAAAGCTTGCGACTCTCCACCCGAAGGGGCAGATCTCGGGTGGACAGCCACACCCTCTGGCCAACACGGTAATGGGGAGCCGGGGTGCTGCGACGGTCGGCCTGCCGCCGATACCTGGCATTGGTGCGTATCAACACAGCCCGGGCTTTTCTCCATGTCCGACGACAGCGGCTTACGAACAACTGGGCCGACGGGACGCCAACCTCCTCTTCTTGCTCCGGAAACAGCGGAGGCTGGTAGCCCAAGGAGCACTCGAAGGGGGAAAGCCCCGTAGCGGAGGAGGGCAGGGTGTTGCGGGCATATTCCACCCAAACAAGTTGCCGGCTCCAGGTGGTGGGATTGTCAGAGACCAGGCACCGTAGCACAGTCTCTAGGTCCTGATTGGCCCGCTCCGATTGACCGTTTGACTCTGGATGAAATCCTGAAGACAGACTGATAGATGATCCAATAAGGGTGCAGAAAGCCCTCCAAAACTGGGAGGTGAATTGAGGACCCCGATCAGAGACAATGTCCATGGGTAGTCCGTGGATCCTAAAGACGTGCTGCACCATCAGTTGGGCCGTCTCCTTGGCTGATGGCAGCTTAGGCAGGGCGATGAAGTGTGCTGCCTTCGAGAACCGGTCCACTATGGTGAGGATCGCGGTATTGCCGTCGGATTGCGGCAGGCCTGTGACAAAATCCAGGGAGATGTGCGACCATGGACGATGAGGGACCGGAAGAGGCTGTAGGAGACCAGCCGGGGCCTGGCGGGGCGTCTTGTTTTGGTTGCACACCGTGCAGGCAGAGACAAAAGAGGGGACATCCACTCCCATGGTGGGCCACCAAAACCTTCAACGTATAAATGCCAGTGTCCGGCGAGAACCGGGGTGGCAGGTCAGTCTTGATGAATGGCCCCATTCCAGGACTCGGGATCGGACAGGGTCTGGCACGAACAGGCAGCCTGGCGGACCCCCTCCGGGGTCAGGGCTCAACTGTTGTGCGTTACGCACATCCTCTTCAATACCCCAGGCCAAGGATGTAGCCAAACAAGAGACAGGGAGAATGTGCTCATTACCTTGGACAGCAGCAGGACTGAACACACGGGAGAGGGCATCCGGTTTAGTGTTCTTAGAACCGGGTCGATAAGACAGGGTGAAATTAAAGCGAGTAAAAAACAGAGCCCACCTGGCTTGTCGGGCATTGAGCCTCCTGGCTGAGCGTAGATACTCTAGATTCTTGTGGTCTGTCCACACAAGAAATGGTTGTTCCGCTCCCTCCAGCCAATGTCTCCACTCCTCCAGTGCCGTCTTGATCGCCAGCAACTCCCTGTTGCCGACGTCATAGTTAACTTCAGCAGGTGTCAGACGACGGGAGAGGAATGCACAGGGGTGCAGCTTCTGGTCGCTGTCCGACCTTTGTGACAACACGGCCCCCACGCCGACATTGGAGGCGTCCACCTCCACCACAAACTGCCGGGCCGGATCTGGGTGAATCAGAATGGGGGCTGAAGTGAAGCGCTGTTTGAGAGCAGCAAAGGCCTGGGCTGCTTGGGAAGACCATACAAAGCTCACTTTAGTCGAGGTTAGTGCAGTGAGTGGGGCTGCCAAAATACTGTAATTTCGAATGAATCGCCGATAAAAATTGGCAAACCCCAGGAAGCGTTGCAGATCCAAGCGTGAAGAGGGCTGTGGCCAATCAGTGACGGCTTGGACCTTGCCTGGATCCATTCGGATGCTACCCGCAGCCACTATGTAACCCAGGAAAGGAATGACAGAGCGATGGAACTCACACTTTTCTGCTTTTACAAACAGTTGGTTCTCTAATAATCGCTGGAGGACCTGACGTACGTGTGCTGTGTGTTCCTGGGCCGAGTGGGAGAAAATCAAAATGTCATCCAGATACACAAAAACAAAACGATTAATCATGTCCCGGAGCACATCGTTTACCAGAGCCTGGAAGACAGCGGGAGCGTTAGTCAACCCAAATGGCATCACCAGGTATTCATAGTGTCCACTAGCAGTGTTAAACGCAGTCTTCCATTCATCACCTTCTCTTATCCGTACCAAGTGGTACGCGTTTCGGAGGTCCAGTTTTGAGAAGATCGTGGCTCCCTGGAGCAATTCAAAAGCGGAGGCCAGCAGAGGGAGTGGATATCGGTTCTTCACCGTGATGTCATTAAGACCCCGGTAATCAATGCATGGGCGAAGAGTCTTATCCTTTTTGGCTACGAAGAAAAACCCTGCGCCAGCAGAAGAGGAAGATGGCCGAATGATCCCAGCCCTGAGGGAGGTCTCCACATAATCTGCCATGGCCTTAGTCTCCGGACCGGACAAGGAATACAGACGTCCACGGGGGGGTGATGTGCCTGGATGGAGGTCTATGGCACAGTCGTATGGCCGATGGGGTGGTAGCGAGGTAGCCCGAGACTTATTGAAAACCTCCCTTAGATCCCAGTATTCAGGGGGAACAGATGACAAATCGATGTCCTCCGTGGCCTGTGAAACCTGTCTGGTTATAACATGAGGTGCAGCCTTCAGACAATGAGCAAGGCAAAAAGGGCTCCAGTTAGTAACAGAACCGGTAATCCAATCGATGTGAGGGTTGTGCTTAACAAGCCAAGAATGGCCTAACACAATTGGAGCATTAGGGGAATGTAGGGGCAGGAACTGGATCTCCTCCCTGTGGTTGCCAGACAGAATCAGGGTAACGGGCATCGATATCTGAGACACCTGCCCAATAGAACGACCGTCCAGGGCTGTGGCCTCGATGGGTGTGCTTAGAGGGCGTGAAGGAATGCCTAATTTGACCATAAGGGAGTTATCAATAAAACAGTCGTCAGCTCCTGAATCCATAAGGACATTTACTTTCAGGGTTTGGGAATCCCAAATAATAGTGGCAGGAAAAGGAAAACGAACCGGGGGTACCCACGGGGTTTTAGTTTGACTCACCCGTATTCCTGCAGTTACTGATGAGCCCCCCCTTTTTAATGGACAATCGGCTGCATAATGTCCTTTCTTTCCACAGTAGAGGCAGCTGTGACTGTCTATCCTGCGTCGACGTTCCTCATCCGTCAGTTGTGTCCTTCCTATCTGCATGGGTTCAGATGTCAGGACTTCGGAATCACTCGATGGTTCTCGGAAGTATTCGGGTGATGCCGTTACTCCCGGTGACGCTCTGCTACCCAATCCGCCGAAATGCGGAAGTGCCTGGGCAGGACGACGATTCTCTCTCTCCCGGTTACGTTCCTGAAGCCTACTGCCTATACGCATGGCAATGGAGATGAGACTATCTAAACTGGGAGGCACCTCTCGGGCGGCGAGCTCATCTTTAATGGAATCACATAATCCATCGTAAAATGCATCGAGCAGAGCCTCGGAATTCCATGAGCACTCCGCTGCCAGGGTCCGGAATTTAATGGAGTAATCCGACACGCTGTTAGTCTCCTGTTTTAGATTTAACAGCTGACGTGCCGCTTCTCTGCCGGATACTGGAGCATCGAAAACTTTTTTTACCTCCGCAGTAAACGCTGCCAGGCTGTAACAGACTGGAAGTTGCTGGTCCCAGATCGGCGTAGCCCAGGCCAGGGCTCGCCCCGTCATCATGGTTATCATATATGCGACCCGTGACTTCTCTGTGGGAAAAGAGGATGGCTGCAGTTCGAAGATACGCGAACACTGGGACAAGAAAGGACGACAATAACTTGAATCACCAGAGAACCGTTCGGGGGCAGGTAAGTGCGGCTCTCTAAGCGATACCGGGGAAGGTGTTGGGTTGCTGGGTATAGGTGGGACAGGAGACGGGGGGAAGCGCTCTGTGCCGGTAGTGCCAGTGTTAATCTCTCCAAGTGTTGGAGCAGGCATTCGGTGACCCGCTGCTGGTTATCTCTCTGCTCACGGATTTCCTCTGCTATTGAACGTAGCACCTCCTCGTGTCGACCCACAACAACCTCTTGGTGGGCTATTGCGTTCTGTAGATGGGTCAACTCCGCTGGGTCCGTCATGGCCAGATCGTTCTGACACAACGACAGATATAAGGGACCCAAAAGCGGACACGGAGGCAGAGATATGATTGACTGTTTAATAGGAAATATAGGGCAAGACAGGTTCGTAGTCAAGGACAGGCAATGTTCGTAACAGGGAGTCTGAATGGCAGTCGTCCAATAAGGGGAGTCAGGCTCGTATTCGTAGTTCAGGCAGCGTTCGGTACCGGGAATCAGAAGACTGGCAGTGCAGAGGAGTAGACAGGCTCGTAATCCGTAATGCAGGCAGAGTTCGTTTGGCAGCAGATCAGATGGTCGAAGGCACATGAGGGGGCTAGACAGGAACGTAATCCAACAGGCAGGTAGAGGTCCAAATACCGGGAAACAGACTGGCAGAGTTACTAATACTAGAGAGTGCTGGAAACGACTGACTAAGCAAGACGATCTGGCAAAACCCCAACAGAACCCAAGGGACTAAATACCCAAACTAATTGATGAAAGAGATAGGGTGCACCTGGTGTGGGGAGGGGACAAACACAGACAGGTGAAACAAATCAGGACATGACACTTCCTGTCATTTACCTGTACAGTTTGTGTAAACATATAAGTATTCACTTATCTGTAAATATAACTGTATACCTAACTGTACAGCTAATTTAACTAATTTAACCATGCAAAATTTTCACTTACCTGTTAATTTACCCAGTCTGTCTATTAAGTAAACTATTATTACCCTCGCTCATATCATACGCATTTTTAGCTACTGAAGTATTTCTCTGCCATCGACCTGTATAGTATAGTTAACCATCCAACATCCACCAATGTATAGTGTACATATTCAGCCAACCACTCATACTATGCAATGTCCTTTTATAGCTTTTTTTTGCACTCCAGATATCTTGTATTTCTATACTTTTTCATACTGCCGCTCTATGTATCATGTACCGTGTATCTGTCTTTTGTGTACTTTCGTTGTGGCATTTTGCACCTGCCCTGTGTTTTTGTTGTAGCTGCTTGACAATGAAATTTCCCCCCCGGGGGAGCAATAAAGTACCTATCTATCTGTACCTATCTATCTATCCAATTCAAATCTGGTCTCATTATATGTTTCCACTGAAGACCACAAGGACCTTCGGAACACCAGAATCTCGAAATCTCAGAACATGACTGACAGCTTTGGTTTCGGTGTGCCGGCCAAACCTGGAGCCACATATCATGGCTTTCACCGGAGGAGAGGAGAAAGAGAGGGAGAATACGAAAGAGAGGAGAAATCTTTGTTAGTGGGTCACAACATGGGTCAGTTTGGGGTCAGACAACCAAAGCTGGGTTGAGGTTAAAGTTCAGAGGTTAAGTATCACACAAACCCCAGTAATGCATAAGTCACATTTATGATCTTTGTTGATTTAATGAACATAACAGATCCTGTTGCACACAGAGAGAAGTGGGTACAAAATCAGGTGTGACAACGGGAGAATTCCCTCACCCAGAAGACTATTGTGCTGCTATCCCCACGTTGTGGATCCTTGCTTCCTCTCCGCTCTCCTCTATAGACATACCTTTAATATTCTCTCCTCTATAGACATACCTTTAATATGCTCTCCTCTATAGACATACCTTTAATTTGCTCTCCTCTATAGACATACCTTTAATATGCTCTCCTCTATAGACATACCTTTAATATGCTCTCCTCTATAGACATACCTTTAATTTGCTCTCCTCTATAGACATACCTTTAATATGCTCTCCTCTATAGACATACCTTTAATTTGCTCTCCTCTATAGACATACCTTTAATATGCTCTCCTCTATAGACATACCTTTAATATGCTCTCCTCTATAGACATACCTTTAATATGCTCTCCTCTATAGACATACCTTTAATATGCTCTCCTCTATAGACATACCTTTAATATGCTCTCCTCTATAGACATACCTTTAATATGCTCTCCTCTATAGACATACCTTTCAGACGCTCTCAGTGCTCAGTAAAGGGGATTAATGTTGCAGATGTCCGTGGTGCTCCACACCACAAAGATCCTTTAACACAGCATAGTGCAAGGGCCTATTCTGCCGTGCGCCCCAAGTGGCACCCTATTCACTACATAGTTTCCCTATGAGCCCTGTTTAAAAGTAGTACACTACATAAGGAATATGGTGTAAAGTCGTGGTCAAAGGTTTTGAGAATGACAGAAGTATTGGTCTCCACAAAGTTTGCTGCTTCAGTGTTCTTAGATCTTTATGTCAGTAGTTACTATGATACACTGAAGTATAATTACAAGTATTCCATAAGTGTCAAAGGCTTTCATTGACAATGACATTCAGTTTATGCAAAGAGTCAATATTTGCAGTGTTGACCCTTCTTTTTCAAGACCTCTGCAATCCAACCTGGCATGCTGTCAATTAACTTCTGGGCCATATCCTGACTGATGGCAGGTCATTCTTGCAAAATCAATGCTTGACGTTTGTCAGAAGTTGTGGGTTTTTGTTTGTCCACCCGCCTCTTAAGGATCGACCACAAGTTCTCAATTGGACAAACTGTTATTGGATGGTTGGGAGAAGTTGCTCTCGGAGGATGTGTTGTTATTCCTTATTCATGGCTGTGTTCTTAGGCAAAATTGTGAGTGAGCCCACTCCCTTGGCTGAGAAGCAACCCCACACATGAATGGTCTGAGGATGCTTTACTGTTGGCATGACACAGGACTGATGTTAGCGCTGTTTTCCGGATGGCCCAAACAATCGGAAAGGGGATTCATCAGAGAAAATGACGCATTCTTCACAACAATTGAACCTCTCTCTTTGAAGTTCTTGATGATCCGATAAATGGTTGATTTAGGTGCAATCTTACTAGAAGCAATATCCTTGCCTGTGAAGCCCTTTTTGTGCAAAGCAATGATGACGGTGCTTGATTTCAAGCACCACCCTCCTTTTAAAGCTTCCAGTCTGTTATTCTGACTCAATCAGCATGACAGAGTGATCTCCAGCCTTGTCCTCGTCAATACTCTCACCTGTGTTAACGAGACAATCACTGACATGATGGCAGCTGGTCCTTTTGTGGCAGGGCTGAAATGTAGTGGAAATGTTTTTTGGGGATTAAGTTCATTTTCATGGCAAAGAGGGACTTTGCAATTAATTGCAATTCATCTGATCACTCTTCATGACATTCTGGAGTATATGCAAACTGCCATCATAAACACTGAGGCTACAAACTTTGTGGAGACCAATATTTGTGTCATTCTCAAAACTTTTGGCCACGACTGTAATTTGGGCTGCAACTTCTGTGTGAGCACAGAACAGGGAACAGGCCCACAGAACAGGGAACAGGCCCACGGAACAGGGAACAGGCCCACAGAACAGGTAACAGGCCCACAGAACAGGGAACAGGCCCACAGAACAGGGAACAGGCCCACAGAACAGGGAACAGGCCTACAGAACAGGTAACAGGCCCACAGAACAGGTAACAGGCCCACAGAACAGGGAACAGGCCCACAGAACAGGGAACAGGCCCACAGAACAGGGAACAGGCTCACAGAACAGGTAACAGGCTCACAGAACAGGTGGAAATAAAGAGCGCAATCGGGACACTAAAGCCGATCAAGTTCCCGTCACCGGCTCTGGGGCTCTGTGTTTCTGAGGGCGAGGCGGGGATGGAGTTTGTGGCGGTGGCCCAAAGCAGGTGAGTGAATAGAAAGATTAGCCTCTCAGATTAAAGAGGAGGGGAAGAGAGAGGGGTTTCACTTCTCACTGCTTACACATTGACAAAGGAGCCGGTGTGGATACATTTATATGGGAGCAAGCCCTGTCAGAGAGATAGACAGCAGGTCAGACCAGACAACCCCTGTGAATTAGGTCAGGGGCCCCTCAGCTGTCTGTGTGTGTGTGTGTGTGTGTGTGTGTGTGTGTGTGTGTGTGTGTGTGTGTGTGTGTGTGTGTGTGTGTGTGTGTGTGTGTGTGTGTGTGTGTGTGTGTGTGTGTGTGTGTGTGTGTGTGTGTGTGTGTGTGTGTGTGTGTGTGTGTGTGTGTGTGTGTGTGTGTGAGGAGGACAATGCTGTGAAACCTGCTTGGGCAGTGTCACAATGTCAGGAAGACACAAACAGGGTTGTCAATGCACACACACACACACATACACACACAGTGTATCAGTTAGACACAGACAGGGTTGTCATGCGTGGCCTTGTAGACAAATCCTTCCACACATCATCACCTCCAAGAGGGGTTAGAATTCCCCAAGGCACTATGAGGTTTACATGGAAGATATGTCGACATATCTTGTCTCTGAGTAAAGTCCTTTATAATGATAGCTGAAAAGCATGTTTATCTTTAGCTACAATGATTTGATTCTGTACATTGTCAAATAGGAGTCTATTATGTGCCAAATCATGAAGATAGAAGTATTTCCATATGTGTTGAAGACACTTTCAAAACGACCCCATAAACACGTGGAGGGTTGAAAACCAAAGCATTCATTTATACTATAGACGCTTCCCCGTGTGTTACCAAAATTGACAAAGTAATTACAACTAAAGAGCCAAAACGTCCAAATGCGTAATTACGCATATAATGGTATTCAACGTTCTTGTGTGTGCAGTGTACCGCGGGAGAGACCAGCCGTGTTTTCGGGACTGCCAAGAATGTCAGTCTGTAGAGGGATTGGTGGGCTGCTTGTTTAAGCCAATGGGCAGAGAGTATAGCGTTAATGTCATCTCGCCGCCCATGAGTCTCTCTGCGCTTTAACGTGTGGTGCTGTACCGACACCCAGAACGCGAGCTGAGCTGTTTACTCAACACATCTGCTAGTCTGTGTGGTGAAACTCTAACGTTGTTTCCCTCTAGATGATGTTCTGAAAAGGCTTTCCATTCTATTCATTCGAACCTCTAATAATTAATTCACGGGTAGACTAGAACGGGGGAACATAATATTGTAGGTGCAGCACTGCTATTTAAGGTTGCCCCGATGACACCAATCGTGAATATTATTCTACTCAATTAACGGAATATCCTTACCCTCTACCCAGAACGCGCAATCGGTCTTTCTGGTGAGTAGCTATCAGTTTCATCATTTAAATCTTTACCATACTTTGCAATACTTGGAAATTGTGCTGCTATTGCATGAAATAGCTATTTCAACTTCAGGTATAAGTTGCAAGATGTTTGAAACTGTGCCAATATTTAATTGCTATAATTAAGAATCTAGGCTAGCCCACGAGCCAGTATAATTTTTAAGATTTATGTTATTTTACCTTCAAATTTCATTAAATATGTGTTTGAATATACAGCTGTCTTCCAGATCTGTTTAGTATAGAAATGTAGAAGTCAAATCTGGCCCACGGATAATTCCCCCCCTGACGCGAAAATAGTTTTATCTCGTCACTCGTGCTTTTTTCTATGAATGGATGAGTCTATGAATGTGTTCAGGCAATCTATACAAGTCTTTGTTATACACTACTGCATATTGATTATTCCTGGTAATGGAAACATTACAGAAACTTAAACTGTGAAACTTTAAGCCAGAAAAAGACGTACCCCTTGTGGGTGTCATTTGGTGTGCCGCGCGACTTCTAGGGTTCCAGATGTGTGGATTCAGCTGTTGCTTGTCACTCAGGTGGCGACACCATATCCCCCTCTCTCTCTCTCCCGCTCTCTCTCTCTCTCCTTACACGCGGTTGCTTTACTGAACATAACGAATATAAATCTCATGCTATTTGGCGCATGAAGCCGTCCTGCTGTTAACCATCTTGACTTTCCGCAATAAATCTAGCAAATAAACCTCTCAAAATACACTTCACCTACTTCCAATTGTAGTGTTTTAACATTTACTTTCACGGACCGACGTGGTCCAGACCAGAGAGGATCTATCAAAACAGTGAACGGGATATATTGCAGTGTCGCTTGACTGACACTTCTCACTTGGCAGTTGTCCTGTGGAGGTGTTCATGTTTACGCCAAATGCTTCAACTGACTGACAGACTAATAGCCAAATTCGACAAAATAGTTTAGGAAACAAAATAAAACTGAAGTGATGTTTCACCTAGAGCAGTAGAGTGGAGGACCATTTGTAGCTACTGTAATGAAGGTAGTGGGGCCCCCTAGTGGCGGTTTAGATTTGTTATGGACATGTTCCAATAAGAACATCAAGCTGTGGTGTACTTCAGTAAAATAACCATTTGTATGTATATTGTAGGTCGCTACAATATGTTCGTCCACAGATTTATACATTTATTGCATTTTCCCAAATAACAGTTTTAGATAAGTTGTTCTCCCCCTCATTTTATTTATCTATTTATTTAACCTTTATTTAACCAGGTAAGCCAGTTGAGAACTAGTTGTCATTTACAACTGCGACCTGGCAATAGTTCCACACATTAAGTGTAACATCATTTCAGCTATAGGCCTATGTCACACTGAGTACCAGGTATACAGCTCAGCCCCTCCCCTCTCCTCTCAACCCCTCCCCTCTCCTCTTAGCCCCTCCCCTCTCAGCCCCTCTCCACTCAGCCCCTCCCCTCCCCTCTCAACCCCTCCCTTCTCCTCTCCCGGGGGGTTGTGAATAACAAACTGGTAAAGCAGACCCAGGGGGGGTATCATGTGACTAGCGGAGTGTCTTCACCACGGAGCCAAATGGCAGCCAGCCAACCAGAGAGGAGGGCCTGTGTCCCAAATGGCATCCTATTCCTTATATAGTGAGTGCACTACTTTTGACCAGAGTTAAGTTAGGATAATTGGGATGCAGACAGAGAATGAAGGAGCAGTGGGGCTGAGGGGTTAGCTATGAGCCTGAGTGATGCCAAGACTCTCTCTCTTTCTCTGGTAATACATCAGCCATTAAGACCACATGGAAGGCTCTCATGTAGCTTAGGTGATTGGAATGTTCCAGCTAGACTACATGCATGTGTGGAGCGCTTTCGCTCTCTCTTTCGCTCTCTCTTTCTCCCTCTCTCTCTATCTCTCTCTCTTTCTCTCTCTCTTTCTCTCTCTCTCTCTATCTCTCTCTCTTTCTCTCTCTCTTTCTCTCTCTCTCTCTATCTCTCTCTCTTTCTCTCTCTCTTTCTCTCTCTCTTTCTCTCTCTTTCTCTCTCTCTCTTTCGCTCTCTTTCTCCCTCTCTCTCTATCTCTCTCTCTTTCTCTCTCTCTTTCTCTCTCTCTTTCTCTCTCTTTCTCTCTCTCTCTCTCTGGTAACGACGATGAGCATAAGCAATGCTTGTCAACTCTTTATCACCATGGCAGAGTAGCACCATTCCCATTGTGTAAATAGGGTGTAATTACCATCTCACGTGCACATTTAGCTGAACTGACATTTTGTTAGTAAGTGCAATTCAAACATGATTTCTATACTGCCTCTTCATTGAGTTATGAGTTGTCACAAACAGATTCTTATCTGAGAACTCCAATGTCTTCCTGGAAACATGTTTTGTGAGCCAGCGGCTTATGAAGCAACACCAGTCTGGTGTAATGTTTAGATTGTGCTGTGAGATAAAAGCCCACAAGGCTTCAGTTCAACATACTGTAATTTCTCTGTATTTAACCTCCGCAACGTGCTGTTGAACGAACCCCAGAGAGGAAATCCAACCTGGAGTTTGTTTTGATGCTCTTGGCCTTCCTCCTGGAAAACCTTTTACTCAGTGACTCCCTGATCTGGACTGGTCTGGTTCTGAGCCGTGCTCTGCATTTATAACCAGAGCTCTGCTTGGGTCCCCTGTTAAAAACCTATCATCTGCTTTTACAGTTAAACCTCCTGGAGGTCTTGGTAGTGGTACAGTATTCGTTTCAGAGCCCTTTGTTAGTTGTTACAGTATCTGCGTTATATATCACCTTTAAAAAACATATAGGCCTAGGTATTCCTTTTATAAAGCATATAGGCCTAGGTATTCCTTTTAAAAACATATAGGCCTAGGTATTCCTTTTATAAAACATATAGGCCTAGGTATTCTTTTAAAAACATATAGGCCTAGGTATTCCTTTTAAAAACATATAGGCCTAGGTATTCCTTTTATAAAGCATATAGGCCTAGGTATTCCTTTTATAAAGCATATAGGCCTAGGTATTCCTTTTAAAAACATATAGGCCTGGGTATTCCTTTTATAAAACATATAGGCCTAGGTATTCTTTTAAAAACATATAGGCCTAGTTATTCCTTTTATAAAGCATATAGGCCTAGGTATTCCTTTTATAAAGCATATAGGCCTAGGTATTCCTTTTAAAAACATATAGGCCTAGGTATTCCTTTTATAAAACATATAGGCCTAGGTATTCCTTTTAAAAACATATAGGCCTAGGTATTCCTTTTATAAAGCATATAGGCCTAGGTATTCCTTTTAAAAACATATAGGCCTAGGTATTATTTTTATAAAGCATGTAGGCCTAGGTATTCCTTTTAAAAGCATATAGGCCTAGGTATTCCTTTTAAAAACATATAGGCCTAGGTATTCCTTTTAAAAGCATATAGGCCTAGGTATTCCTTTTAAAAACATATAGGCCTAGGTATTCCTTTTAAAAACATATAGGCCTAGGTATTCCTTTTTAAAGCATATAGGCCTAGGTATTCCTTTTATAAAGCATATAGGCCTAGGTATTCCTTTTAAAAGCATATAGGCCTAGGTATTCCTTTTATAAAGCATATAGGCCTAGGTATTCCTTTTAAAAGCATATAGGCTTAGGTATTCCTTTTATAAATCATATAGGCCTAGGTATTCCTTTTAAAAACATATAGGCCTAGGTATTCCTTTTAAAAGCATATAGGCCTAGGTATTCCTTTTAAAAGCATATATGCCTAGGTATTCCTTTTATAAAGCATATAGGCCTAGGTATTCCTTTTATAAAACATATAGGCCTAGGTATTCCTTTTAAAAGCATATAGGCCTAGGTATTCTAATAAGACTTTCTGTTCTGGGGAGTTGGGCTGTATATCTCCATAGGCTGTGTGTGTGTGTGAATGTGTGTGTTGTGTGTGTGTGTGTGTGTGTGTGTCACCTCTGTTGGTTTGTAGTAATACCTCAGACCAGGTAAGGTGCACAGAGCCATGTTTGTTCCTGGAGGAATGAATCTGTTCTGTATCACTCCTAACCTCAAAACACTCACACTCCTGGCAAGTTTCTATCCCCTCAAGCTGTGTGCTCAGGCTGAGACTGGGCAAAATATGGAATGGATGGGGGTAGGCAGGCAGACAAGCTCTGGGTTGTGGAGTTTTTGGAACCACATGGTCACTTAGTATTTGAGGAGAGGCGCAGTGAGAAATGTGCACGGCTAGTGACAGAGCTGAGATAAGTATTAAACAGGGGTAGCATTAACAGCAGACCAGCTATGGGCTGTGGAAATGTTGGAATAACGTTGTCATTGGGATTTGAGAGAGGGGCAGTGAGACACGTGCACGCCTTGTGAAGGAGTGTGTGTTTGTGTGTGTGAGTGTGCGTGTGCGTGCGTTCAGTACAGTATAGTGTAGTGTAGGGTTTCCCAAACTCGGTCCTGGGCCCCCCCAGGGTCCACGTTTAGTTTTCATCATCAAGCTTTGATTATTTGAATCAGCTGTGTAGTGCTAGGGAAAAAAACTAAGTTTGGGACCGAGTTTGGGAAACCCTGGTGTAGGGTAGTGGCCTGGCCTGGCCATAAACCATGGGTGAGGAAGGGGAAGTCATGTATGAGATGTGGCTTGTTCTAATCACCATGAACCAGGGCTCTGCTTGTCCGCGGTCACTAACCCAACCCAAGATGGCTGCATTGGCTCCCCAAGCCTCATATTATGGTCTGGCTGTGTCACAGAGAGGAAAAGGACTGGAGAACTTGTTCAATCCTTTAGATACATATATCATTGAAACATTTTATATGCTACAGTATATGATCAAATTGGAAATAATGATCTTTGTCTAAACTTGCAGCAGTTGGTTGGTTTGCTGCCTGTCTTTAAGATCCCAGCAGTTTGCTGCCTGTCTGTAAGGTCCCAGCAGTTTGCTGCCTGTCTGTAAGGTCCCAGCAGTTTGCTACCTGTCTGTAAGATCCCAGCAGTTTGCTGCCTGTCTGTAAGGTCCCAGCAGCACATGTCATTCTGAACTGATATGTGATGGTTTTGGGGAATTTTTTATTCATGCCTCGGAGTGCAAGTCAATTTGGCACCATGTTAATTACCTATACACACATATTTGAAGATGATTTAAGGACGTCTGTTATTTAACACACACGCACACACACAAGACACACACACACACACACACACACACACACACACACACACTAGTTATTAAGACATTAAAGATGATTGTTATTAGAGCAAGGTGATTAATGTCGATGCTGGAGGTGAACAGAGCAGCCAGACATGCAGACATGAATGTAAAGACATGGGAATGTTTTTGACATCACTACTTTGAGTAAAACAATCTCCCTTGGTAAGGAACAGCGCTAAAAACTATATAACGTTTGGATGGGGTTTTCTTTTGATTGTTAAAGTACTGATAGAAAGATACATAGAGTCATGTGAAAAAGTAAGTACACCCCCTGGAAAGTTGTCTTTTTTTTTTTTACATATTTGGACAGATGGATATGTAATCTTCACTTCAACACTATTGACAGATACACAAATTACACAAAAAAACAAAACAAGAATGCCTTTTCCTTATGGGGAAAAAGTTAGTACACCCCTACCTTTACCATCACATAAAATGGCTAAAATTAGAATTAGGTACCAAAACAAGTGCAAATGATTAGAAAACATTAGAGAGAAACTTAGGAGGGTCCAGCCTTCCATAAAGATAAGAAAATTGGTTTGGTCTTAACCATATGGGTGTGTGGTAAAACATCATTCAAAGATCAAAAGACCTACCCGAACCCCTCCCAGACTCTTCTTACAAATCAATTTCCAAGCAATTTGAAGTACATCATTCCACTGTCCAACGAAAAGGACACGTCGTCCCACCAAAGTAGTGACCGAATGATGCTCATAGAAGTCTCTAAGAACACCAGGGTAACATCTCTTGCCACAATCAATGTCGAATTGCATGGGTACACTGTCAGAAAGAGACTGCACAAACTTGGCCTACATGGGAGGTCAGGAAGGAAGAAGCCTCTGCTCTCAAAAAATAATAACAAGACACAACTGACTTTACCCAGGTGTTGTCTGGCAAAAGTCAGTTGTCTTGATATTATTTTTTGAGAGCAGAGGCTCCTTGATGTTACCCTGGGGTTCTTAGAGACCTCTACGAGCCATTTTATGTGATGGTGAAGGTAGGGGTGTACTAACTTTTTCCCCATAATTTTTTTAAAAATAATTTTTGTTTATTTTAATTGCATAACATTTTCAAAGGTTTTTTTTTGTGTGTCATTTGTTAAATTGGGTAACCTTTATCTGTCAATAGTGTTGAAGTGAACATTACATATCCATCTGAGCAAATGTGTTAAAAAAAAAAAAGACAACTTACTTTTTCACATGACTGTATGTATATCCTCCTAATCTGAATGCTCACCGATAACACTCTGGAATTGGATACTGTGAGTTGAGGAGGAGAAAGGAGAGTCTGTGGAGAAGTGGGTTCATTGGTTTAAAAAGGACTTTTGCCTTTTCTAATGTGTCTCATGTGGCCGTCATCATGACAAGCTAAGAAAAGCTCATGGGTTGAACGTCCTCACTCAGGTCTAATGAGAAACCCCTGCTTTCTCTCTCTCCCTCTTTTTCTCTCCTCTCTCAGTCCTCAGCTGACTCCGGCACAAGGAGCTCTTATTCATCTCTCTCTCTCTCTCTCTCTCTCTCTCTCTCTCTCTCTCTCTCTCTCTCTCTCTCTCTCTCTCTCTCTCTCTCTCTCTCTCTCTCTCTCTCTCTCTCTCTCTCTCTCTCTCTCTCCTCTCTCTCTCTCTCTCTCTGTGTCTCTCTCTCTCTCTCTCTCTCTCTCTCTCTCTCTCTCTCTCTCTCCACTCTCCCTCCCTGCTTCCTCTCTTCTACTGAAGTCCTCAGCTGACTCCTGCACAAGTAGCTCTTATTCACCCTCCCCCATCCCTCCCTCTCACAAACACCATTACCCTGATGAGCGGCCTGTAGGGAGAAGTGTGATGCTGTATCATCAGTGGATCTCCAGTTTGTCTCAAAGTGTTTCCCAGGGGACCGGCAGCTCTCTCTGATTGTCCAGAAGAGAAATGCTCTGATTGGTCTAATTTCATCAGATGATGATGCCACCCTGTCTGTCTCAGGAAGCACCTTATTAAACTAATTTAGAAAGAGCTAACAAAGAGCTAACACAGTACTAAAGCAGTATCTGCACAGCATTTCAGATCCCAGCATTTCAGATCACAGCATTTCAGATCACAGCATTGTAGATCACAGCATTTCAGATCACAGCATTTCAGATCACAGCATTTCAGATCACAGCATTTCAGAGAACAGAACTGTGCTGTAGCTACGTCACTGGTAGCCTGGTAAACAAGGTAATTGTGTTGGGACTGTGGTGCTGTGTTGATAGAACCCAACCATTTTGTTGAGAGATTTGTACTTTTACTGTGATGCAGAACTACAGTACTCAGTTTCCTTTCTAACAAACACAAACTGTCTTTGTTTATTGGGGTCTGTATTCAAGTACCGGCATATCCTCCTTGACTACAACCATTCTATTTCAGAGAGAGAGAGGGGTGTAATGATATGTTGGTACGTCCATGGAGCTGCCATAATGGTTAGGTTAGTTGATGAAAGCCTGGGGCTTTCCGACTTCTCTTTCCAAACAATACTAATAGCGATTTGACTGTCTGTCTATTCAGGGTTTGAGGTTGTTATATTTTTTTGGTGTGAAATAGAGCTTAAAGTGTATTAATGAGGTAGTAAATAAATATATTGTGCGTTAATACTAATAAACCCACTGAAACCAGAATGCAAACTAGGATCTAAATTGCATCAGGGCAAACTTCATTATCCAAAGCCAGTCAACTATGAAATCCAACATGTGAGGGCTTAGGGTTAAGGTGTGTGTGTATATGTGTGTGTGTGCATGCGCATGCATTTCCTCCTGAGAAAGCCCTCTGAAGAATCCCCCTGGGGGTCTGAAGGCTTCCCTTTCAATAATACACCCACGTTACGCCTCAGAGTCCACCTGCTCAGATACACATCATTACATGGTACATTGCCATGTTTTGTTCCTTAGATGAAACCCCATGGTTTGATTGGGAGGGGAAACCCCTGTCTACGCTCTCTCCTCATGACTTCTCCTTCATACACTCCTTTTTCCATCTGGTGAGGATTATCATGTGCCTGTGTTGCTGTGTGTTGAAGAGTGTCCAGACGTTCCATGTTTATGAGTGGGGAGATTGATAAACTCCGAATGTTGAGTGAGAACTTGCAGGTGGATCTGACCGTCTGAGTTAACGAAGGCCAACTGAGGATAGCATGGCTCAGTGACAGAGAGAGAGAGAGAGAGAGAGAGAGAGAGAGAGAGAGAGAGTGTGTGTTATCTTCTCCAGGTCTATAATAACGTGGTGGAGACCCCTCACCAAAGGCTCTCTGTTGAACCTCAGCCTGACTACTAGTGACTTGGTGTGGAATGCTGCTGTGACAGAGACGTGCCAAATTCATGCCTGTCTCTCTTCCTCTCTCTCTCTCTCTCTCTCTCTTTTCTCTCTCTCTCTCGCTCTCCCTCTATCTCTCTCTCTCTCCTTCTCTGTGTCATGTACAGCACAACTTAACATGCATATACAGTATAAAACAGAGTAAAGTATTGTCCTGGATATTATACCATAACATGGTTATACACTGAGTCTAACAAACATTAGGAACACTTTCCTAATATTGAGTTGCACCGCCTTTTGCCCTCAGAACAGCCTCAATTTGTCGGGCATGGACTCTACAAGGTGTCGAAAGCGTTCCACAGGGATGCTGGCCCATGTTGACTCCAATGCTTCCCATGGTTCTGTCAAGTTGGCTGGATGTCCTTTGGGTGGTGGACCATATGGGAAAAATCCTCCTCCCCTTCATATACACTGTTTGAAGGTGACATCAATAAGGGATCCTAGCTTTCACCTGGATTTACCTGATCAGTCTTTGTCATGGAAAGAGCACTGTACGGAGTTTCACACCATAACACCTAACTCCTCCACCACCACCCTAACTGTATTCATGTACAGTGACTGACTGCACATCCAGGGTGACCTGGAAACATCCAGGGCAACCTGGAAACATCTAGGGCAACCTGGAAACATCTAGGGCAACCTGGAAACATCCAGGGCAACCTGGAAACATCTAGGGCTACCTGGAAACATCTAGGGCAACCTGGAAACATCAAGGGCAACCTGGAAACAACAACAACTACATGTAGGTTGGTCATCGGATTCCCACCCTTCTGTCATGTTAGGACTTGTGAATTATGGGAAAGTGACCGCATTGTGTAACAGGGCTGTGTGTGTTTGTTCCACTTGAGTGCCTCTGCTCTGCTCTCTCCCCCCTGGAGGCATACCATTATGACTCTGTACACACAGAGCCTGGTCCCTGGCCTGGCCTACATTCTAACAGGGTACATGAGAGCAAGCTATGGAGGGAGTCATTATGGAGTAGAACTAGGTTGATGCAACTCACACAGCCACACACACACACACACACACACACACACACACACACACACACACACACACACACACACACACACACACACACACACACACACACACACACACACACACACACACACACACACACACACACACACACACACACACACACACACACACACAAACAATCTGAGCATGATATGCCGTTAGATGTTTTGGCTTGTAGAGGGGTTCCCACGTATTCCCGTTTCGATTTCAATTCCAATGTCATTTGTTTCCTAAATGAACTGTGAATGACATGTTATTTTATAGTGCCGTTCCATTTCTGTTTTCTCAGCTGAAATAGGAGAAGGAAACAGTAAGAGAGACACATGGACCGCAGCAACAGAATGACAAGTGTTGAACATCTGTCTCAGTTCATTTATTAATAAAGTCTAGAGCCAGAAATAACAATAATCAAATAGCAGCTCCATTATGAAAACAGACCTGAGTTCAGTTCTTATAATAAAATAGCAGCCCAAATGCGTCAATATATTCTCTCCATTATGAAAACAGACCTGAGTTCAGTTCTTATCTGTTATTCTTGTCGACCTTTTCTTCATCTCTCTTGACGCTGACTGTGCAGGGGTGTGTGTGCGTGCGTGTGCCTGTTTGCGTGTGTGCATCCTTGCATGTGCGTGTTCGTGTCCGTTCATGTGTATGTGCTTGTGTGTGCATGTCCCTACTAATCCCAGTCACCAGCCTTATTATGAGAAGCAGATGTTTTGTTGCTCATTTGGAAGGAGACTTAAATTATTATAATTAGGGAGATGTTGAAGCATGGTTCCTTTCCTTTCCTACTCTGAATATTGTTCACTATGGAGGTTCACTGAACTCTACTAAACTCTGGGTTAGATCCTGTTTGGCCGGGTGTTCCCTATAGAGGTTCACTGAACTCTACTAAACTCTGGGTTGGATCCTGTTTGGCCGGGTGTTCCCTATAGAGGTTCACTGTACTCTACTAAACTCTGGGTTAGATCCTGTTTGGCCGGGTGTTCCCTATAGAGGTTCACTGTACTCTACTAAACTCTGGGTTGGATCCTGTTTGGCCGGGTGTTCCCTATAGAGGTTCACTGTACTCTACTAAACTCTGGGTTGGATACTGTTTGGCCGGGTGTTCCCTATGGAGGTTTACTGTACTCTACTAAACTCTGGGTTGGGTGGTACTTAGCCGGGTGGTCTGCTGTGAACTCCGTATGAACAAAGCTCATCTTGAATGAATGTCTGAAATAATTACTAACAGGATGCATGGTGGGGGGGCATTTCCATTTCCTCCTTGCTAATAGCTAACTCATTGGATTGTGAGTAAGCCTACTTGACGATACATGAGTTAGATGTTTAACTGGTGTCCCACGATTCCACTCAGAAATGTCACTCTACAGAAATAAACTTTTAAATGGGAATATTTCTCTCTAAAAGGAGTTTTGAGATGTCTAAACTCTGAGGTGGTCCAGAGTAAAGCCTCTATCAGGGCTGAGGACGAGGAGGTGACGTCATCCAGCCCAGCTGGGTCCATCTCTCTCTCTCTCTCTCTCTCTCTCTCTCTCTCTCTCTCTCTCTCTCTCTCTCTCTCTCTCTCTCTCTCTCTCTCTCTCTCTCTCTCTCTCTCTCTCTCTCTCTCTCTCTCTCTCTCTCTCTCTCTCTCTCTCTCTCTCTATGTTAACATTGCCAAAGCAAGTGAAAATAAACCATAAAGATTAACAGTAAACATAACACTCACAGAAGTTCCAAAAGAATAAAGACATTTCAAATGTCATATTATGTATATCTACAGTGTTGTAACAATGTGCAAATTGTTAAAGTATAAAAGGAAAAATAAATAAATATGGGTTGTATTTACAATGGTGCTTGTTCTTCACTGGTTGCCCTTTTCTTGTGGCAACAGGTCACAAATCTTGCTGCTGTGATGGCACACTTTGGTATTTCACCCAGTAGATATGGGAGTTTATCAAAATTGGATTTGTTTTCGAATTCTTTGTGGATCTGTGTAATCTGAGAGAAATATGTCTCTAATATGGTCATACATTTGGCAGGAGGTTAGGAAGTGCAGCTCAGTTTCCACCTCAATTTGTGGGCAGTGTGCACATAGCCTGTCTTCTCTTGAGAGCCCAGGTCTGCCTACGGTGGCCTTTCTCAATTGCAAGACTATGCTCACTGAGTCTGTACATAGTCAAAGCTTTCCTTAAGTTTGGGTCAGTCACGGTGGTCAGGTATTCTTCCACTGTGTACTCTCTGTTTAGGGTCAAATAGTATTCTATGTGTGAAGTAATTATCTTCTTGTTTTCTCATAATTTGGTTGGATCTAAATGTGTTGCTGTCCTGGGGCTCTGTGGGGTTTGTTTGTGTTTGTGAACAAAGCCCCAGGACCAGCTTGCTTAGGCGACTCTTCTCCAGGTTAATCTCTCTGTAGGTGATGGCTTTGTTATGGAAGGTTTTGGAATCGCTTCCTTTTAGATGGTTGATTTGATAATTAGTGGGTATCAGCCTAATTCTGCTCTGCATGCATTATTTGGTGTTTTACGTTGTACACTGGGGATATTTTTGCAGAATTCTGCATGCAGAGTCTCAATTTGGTATCTGTCCCATTTTGTGAATTGTTGGTTGGTGAGCGGACCCCAGACCTCACAACCATAAAGGACAATGGGTTCTATAACTGATTCAAGTATTTTTTGCCAGATCCTAATTAGTATGTCAAATTTTATGCTCCTTTTGACGGCATAGAAGGCCCTTCTTGCCTTGTCTCTCAGATCGTTCACAGCTTTGTGGAAGTTACCTGTCGCGCTGATGTATGTATGGTTTTTTGTGTGCTCTAGGGCAACAGGGTCTAGATGGAATTTGTATTTGTGGTCCTGGCAATTGGACCTTTTTTGGAACACCATTATTTTGGTCTTGCTGAGATTTACTGTCAGGGCCCTGGTCTGACAGAATCTGTGCAGAAGATCTAGGTGCTGCTGTAGGCCCTCCTTGGTTGGTGACAGAAGCACCAGATCATCAGCAAACAGTAGACATTTGACTTCAGATTCTAGTAGGGTGAGGCCGGGTGCTGCAGACTGTTCTAGTGCGCTCGCCAATTAGTTGATATATACGTATGTTGAAGAGGGTGGGACTCAAGCTGCATCCCTGTCTCACCCCACGGCCCTGTGGAAAGAAATGTGTGTGTTTTTCCCAATTTTAACCGCACACTTGTGGTTTGTGTACATGGATTTTATAATGTCGTATGTTTTCCCCCCAACACCACTTTCCATCAATTTGTATAGCAGACCCTCATGCCAAATTGAGTCAAAAGCTTTTTTTGAAATCAACAAAGCATGAGAAGATTTTGCCTTTGTTTTGGTTTGAGGGGTGAATATGTGGTCTGTTGTACGATAATTTGGTAAAAAGACGTTTCGACATTTGCTCAGTACATTGTTTTCACTGAGGAAATGAACTAGTCTGCTGTTAATGATAATGCAGAGGATTTTCCCAAGGTTGCTGTTGACGCATATCCCACGGTAGGTATTGCGGTCAAATTTGTCTCCACTTTTGTGGATTGGTGTTCCAAATATTGGGGAAGATATTGGTTGAAGATGCCAGAGCCAAGGATGATGTTAAAGAGTTTAAGTATAGCCAATTGAAATTTGTTGTCTGTATATTTTATCATTTAATTTCACCTTAGGCCTTTTTGGGTTGGAGGGTTTGTATTTTATCCTGTAGTTTATTCAAAGTAATTGGAGAGTCCAGTGGGTTCTGGTAGTCTTTAATAGTTTATTCTAAGATTTGTATTTGATCGTGCATATGTTTTTGCTGTTTGTTCAAAGATTGGTTTACCCATACATCTCCATTTTGGATAGATAGCTCTTCGTGTTGTTGTCTGTTTAGTGTTTTCCCATTTTCCCAGAAGTGGTTAGAGTCTATGGATTCTTCAGTTACATTAAGCTGATTTCTGACGTGCTGTTCCTTCTTTTTCCGTAGTGTATTTCTGAATTGTTTTAGTGATTCACCATATTGAAGGTGTAGGCTCTGTTTTTTTACATTCTTCATCAAACCATTTGTCATTGTTGTTCCCTTTCTTAGGTTTTCTGTTAGAAATGTTTAGATTTAATAGGGAAGCCAAGTCAAATATACTGTTTAGATTTTCTACTGCCAAGTTTACACCTTCACTATTACAGTGGAATGTTTTGTCCAGGAAGTTGACGTAAAGGGATTTAATTTGTTTTTGCCTAATTGTTTTTTGGTAGGTTTCATTACTACTTTCCTTCCATCTATAGCATTTCTTATTATTATTATGTTCATTTGGCTTTGATGCCTCATGATTGAGTATTGCTCTGTTCAAGTAGACTGTGATTTTGCTGTGATCTGATAGGTGTGTCAGTGGACTGACTGTGAACGCTCTGAGAGACTCTGGGTTGAGGTCAGTGATAAAGTAGTCTACATTACTACTGCCAAGAGATGAGTTATAGGTGTACTTACCGTAGGAGTCCCCTCAAAGCCTACCATGGACTATGTACAGACCCAGCGTGCGACAGAGCTGCAGGAGTTGTGACCCGTTTTTGTTGGTTATGTTGTCATAGTTGTTTCTAGGTGGGTATATGGGGGAGGGAATGCTGTCACCTCCAGGTAGGTGTTTGTCCCCCTGTATGCTGAGGCTGTCAGATTCTTGTCCGGTTCTGGCATTTAGGTCGCCACAGACTAGTACATGTCCCTGAGCCTGGAAGGATTGATTTCCCCCTCCAGGATGGAGAAGCTGTCTTCATTAAAGTATGGTGATTCTAGTGGGGGGATATAGGTAGCACACAGGAGGACACTTTTCTCTGTTAAGATAATTTCCTTTTGAATTTCTAGCCAAACGTAAAATGTTCCTGTTTTTATTAATTTAGTAGAGTGAGTTAGGTCTGCTCTATACCAAATTAGCATACCCCCTGAGTCTCTTCCCTGTTTCACACCTGGTAGTTTGGTGGATGGGACTACCAGCTCTCTGTAACACCTTGTAGTTTGGCGGATGGGACTACCAGCTCTCTGTAACACCTGGTAGTCTGGCGGATGGGACTACCAGCTCTCTGTAACCTAGAGGGCAACCAGTGGGTCCATCTCCTCTATACCATGTTTCTTGTAGGATGACAATGTCTGTATTTCTTTGGTGAAGTCCAGTTTCATACTCTTTAGGCTAATGGCAGATGACCTCAAGCATTGGATATTCCAGGATGAGATAGTGAAGGCTTTGTGTTCCATAAAACATCAGAGCCTGCTGAGCATCTGGTACATGCCATTGGCTTGGTCTAGTGTAAGAGTGGGGGTTGGGCCTGTTTGCCTGCTCACGGCCTGGGCGCCTGGGAGTGGGGGGCATGGGTTGGGCAGCAGGGGCATAGGTCTGATCTGAGGGGGCCTAAATAGGGTGTGGGCATAGTTGACTTGGGAGGGTGTTGATTGGTTGGGGTGGGGGTGTGGATATGGCTGAAGGTGTTGTGGTCTGGATGTAGGTCCTCTCGGCGTGGGTCATCTATGGTCTCTCTCGCTCTCTGTCTCTCTGTCTCTCTCGCTCTCTTTTTTTTTCTCTCTCTCTCTCTCATAAAGGCTCACAGGCAGGGGCGCCGTATGGGGGGGAAAAGTTAGGATGATTCTAAGGGCCTGTGACTGACAGGGGCCCTAAAATATTATTCCAGCATTAGGTAAAAACATTTTGGAGCCCAATGTTATATATTTTCATGGGGCCCAAAATCCCTGGAGTCTCCCCTGCTCACAGGTTTCATTAGCTGTGTAGTAGCCCTGTGCCAGCTCCCTGTCCTCTGTCTCTCAGTCAGTCTAATTGAATATTGTTAACTGATACATTCCACTTAGGAAGTCACACTGACCTTTGTCTCTGCTGTTGGAAAGGGGATCTTTCTCTCTGCAGCTGAAAAGGTGATCTCTCTCTCTGCTGCTGAAAATGTGATCTCTCTGTCTGCAGCTGAAAAGGTGATCTCTCTCTCTCTCTGCAGCTGAAAATGTGATCTCTCTCTGCAGCTGAAAAGGTGATCTCTCTCTCTGCTGCTGAAAATGTGATCTCTCTGTCTGCAGCTGAAAAGGCGATCTCTCTGTCTGCAGCTGAAAAGGCGATCCCCCTCTGACTTGAAACCCCCATCTCTTTCAGTCTGAGTGAACCCAAAGTCATGGTCTCTCCAGTCTACCCTGTCCTCTATAGCTGTCCTACACAGACCTGTCCTCATCCTGACAGTCTACCCTGTCCTCTATAGCTGTCCTAAACATACCTGTCTTCATCCTGACAGTCTACCCTGTCCTCTATAGCTGTCCTAAACAGACCTGTCTTCATCCTGACAGTCTACCCTGTCCTCTATAGCTGTCTTAAACAGACCTGTCTTCATCCTGACAGTCTACCCTGTCCTCTATAGTTGTCCCGCACAGACCTGTCCTCATCCTGTCCTCTATAGCTGTCCCACATATACCTGTCCTCTATAGCTGTCCCACATAGACCTGTCCTCTATAGCTGTCCCACATAGACCTGTCCTCTATAGCTGTCCCACACCTACCTGTCCTCTATAGCTGTCCCACACCTACCTGTCCTCTATAGCTGTCCCACACCTACCTGTCCTCTATAGCTGTCCCACACCTACCTGTCCTCTATAGCTGTCCCACATATACCTGTCCTCTATAGCTGTCCCACACCTACATGTCCTCTATAGCTGTCCCACACCTACCTGTCCTCTATAGCTGTCCCACACCTACCTGTCCTCTATAGCTGTCCCACACATACTTGTCTTAATCCAGACAGTTTAAACTCTAGTTTAGGATCCACACCTTCCCTAAACAGAGATGGGATTTCTAACACCACACTCTCAAAACAAGTTAAGGCTGGTTGATTAGTCAAACTAACCGGTTGGTAAAAGGTGAAAGAGCATTGAATTGATCAAGATGTGGGTGTCCATTTCCTGAACTTTATGACAGGAAGCTCCCTTCATCCACTAATGCAGTCATTAGAGGTCTGTGAAGGTCAATTCCTCAACAGGAGATCAGATCTGCATTAGTTCCTTAGTGAAGTAGTAACAGTGTGTGAACGTGCTAACCTCACACCATGCTCATTCTCTACAGCTATAGAGGAAGGGACAAAGTAATGACCCTGCATAAAATAACTTCCTCTGTAAGCTCCACTTAGCCGCCATCGTTTCTCAACTCTGCCCAGGACACTGAACTACTCACTAGAGGGTGAAATCAATGTCTCTTTATGTACTGCACTGTAGCCTGCAGGGACACCAAAGCATAGAGTGGCATGGGATAGATAATATAATTAGCAAGTTTGTCTTTCTTTCATTGGGGACTCAGTTCGGTCTATAATGTATTTTCATTCTCGATTCACCTCATTCATACTCCATTATATGGATGTCAACCATGGTTGGTTTGAAACTCGCATCTCTGCTGTGAGTGAATGGGAAACCTGCAGTAACCCGCTGTGCTATTTGGTTGAACCTTTAAACTCTAAAGTGGGATAATTCCTCAATATAATGTAATCCAGTCATAAGCAGTCTAGGGATTTATAGGAAACCCACTTAACCACAGGATAATTCTCTAACATATCCAGGGATATTGACGCAGGGAAACTTAGCGCCGCAAGGAAAGATGGACAGATATTTAGAATTCAAAGACATTAAGGAAAACCTGTAGAGAGAAATAAAAAGCATTCAACATTTTCAAATTAAATTTTGAGATTTAGACATATTTTTTATATGTTTCATAATCAATTTCTCCACTTGTAAGTGTAAAATAAATCATATAACAAGGTTGTTATTATCCTTTCAATCCTTGATGTCCACAGGCCTGCTCAGTGCTCTGTTTTAAAACCAGCAGAGATTATTTAATCCCTTAGTAAAACATTATGAGCAGGAATGACAGCTACATGTCCAAAGGTTTCAGCTCTGTCTGTGCCAGCCTCAACCCTGCAGTGAGACAATTATAAACTGTAAAACAAGGTTACTCAAAGGCTAGCAGGATAACAAGCGCAGGGGCATGGAAGATCTGATTTAGTCACTGCTACTCTGCCAGTAACAGTTGGTTGAGTGTGGAGAGGCTAGAGACATTATCCTGGGTTGATTTAGTCACTGCTACTATGCCAGTAACAGTTGGTTGAGTGTGGAGAGGCTAGAGACATTATCCTGGGTTGATTTAGTCACTGCTACTCTGCCAGTAAAAGTTGGTTGAGTGTGGAGAGGCTAGAGGCATTATCCTGGGTTGATTTAGTCACTGCTACTCTGCCAGTAACAGTTGGTTGAGTGTGGAGAGGCTAGAGGTGTTATCCTTGGCTACATCCAAAATGGCACCCTATTCCTTATAGTGCACTACTTTTGACCAGAGGCCATAGTAAATATGGTGCCATTTGGGACATATCCCTAGTTTAATTTAGGGTGTTTCAGCTCTCAGAGCCTCCAGCGCTGCAGATCAAAGTCAGAGCATTGGGTTTTAAGTTGTATTGGGTTTTAAGTTGTATTGGGTTTTAAGTTGTATTGGGTTTTAAGTTGTATTGGGTTTTATTAAGTTGTATTGGGTTTTATTAAGTTGTATTGGGTTTTATTAAGTTGTATTGGGTTTTATTAAGTTGTACTGGGTTTTATTAAGTTGTATTGGGTTTTATTAAGTTGTATTGGGTTTTATTAAGTTGTATTGGGTTTTATTAAGTTGTATTGGGTTTTATTAAGTTGTATTGGGTTTTCTTGAGTTGTACTGGGTTTTATTGCTGTTTCTGTTGTCCTAGAGGTATTGATAACACTGCACCATTGACAGGTACTATTAAGAGTTGGCTCACAGCTCTATGCGTTACCATCCTCACACCCATATGGTTATTGTACTTTTCAGAGTCTTATTAAATATTAACACTGAACTGGGAAGGTCACAGAGACACACCTCTATGGCACTGATATGCAGTAGGGAGTTTTAGAAGGGAATTGAGCGCACACACACACACACACACACACACACACACACACACACACACACACACACACACACACACACACACACACACACACACACACACACACACACACACACACACACACACACCTTCAGAACTGGGGCTCAATTACAGGGGACTATTATGGTCTGTTTTCAGGTGTGAATGGTTCGGTGGAAGGTTACACCCAGGAGTGATGTGTCTTTTAGATGTGAATAGGGCTTCAATAGAAGATAATAATGGATGTCAATGGATATGTGAATCCTGTGTGTGGGGGGTGGGGGGTGCGAGCACGTGTGTGTGTGTGTGACCTGTGTGAACTCATGAGGAGGACTTTGACAATGCAGGGAAAGTAAATAAAATCTAGAGGGGTGAAATCTAGAGGGGTAAAATCTAGAGGGGTGAAATTTAGAGGGGTAAAATCTAGAGGGGTGAAATCTAGAGGGGTAAAATCTAGAGGGGTGAAATCTAGAGGGGTGAAATCTAGAGGGGTAAAATCTAGAGGGGTGAAATTTAGAGGGGTAAAATCTAGAGGGGTGAAATCTAGAGGGGTAAAATCTAGAGGGGTGAAATCTAGAGGGGTAAAATCTAGAGGGGGTGAAATCTAGAGGGGTGAAATTCAGAGGGGGTGAAATCTAGAGGGGTAAAATCTAGAGGGGTGAAATCTAGAGGGGTGAAATCTAGAGGGGTGAAATCTAGAGGGGTAAAATCTAGAGGGGTGATCTAGAGGGGTGAAATCTAGAGGGGTAAAATCTAGAGGGGTGATCTAGAGGGGTGAAATTTAGAGGGGTGAAATCTAGAGGGGTAAAATCTAGAGGGGTGAAATTTAGATGGGTGAAATCTAGAGGGGTGAAATCTAGAGGGGTAAAATCTAGAGGGGTAAAATCTAGAGGGGGTGAAATCTAGAGGGATGAAATTCAGAGGGGGTGAAATCTAGAGGGGTGAAATCTAGAGGGGTGAAATCTAGAGGGGTGAAATCTAGAGGGGGTGAAATCTAGAGGGGGTGAAATCTAGAGGGGTGAAATCTAGAGGGGTGAAATCTAGAGGGGGTGAAATCTAGAGGGGTGAAATCCAGAGGGGTGAAATTTAGTGGGGTGAAATCTAGAGGGGTGAAATCTAGAGGGGTGAAATCTAGTGGGAGTATGCTAGGACATGTTGATTGTATCGAGGAGGATTGTAGTTCTAGTTGTAGTTTTAGTCCCACTCCCCATTTTATCTCACCAAACTGACCTGCAGAACAGAATAAGCTAACTGACCTGCAGAACAGAATAAGCTAACTGACCTGCAGAACAGAATAAGCTAACTGAACTGCAGAACAGAATAAGCTATCTGAACTGCAGAACATAATAAGTTAACTGAACTGCAGAACAGAATAAGCTAACTGAACTGCAGAACAGAATAAGCTAACTGAACTGCAGAACAGAATAAGCTATATTTTCAGTGCAAAGGGTCTTGTATTATAAGGGATTGATGTTGTCTCGTAAGACATCAGATGTAAGACATGAGCTGAGGAAATGGCTTCTGATGAATAGACACCCTGATAAATAATCATTAGGTGGGTGATTATGTTTGTACTGTTTCACACATGTAACAGTGTGTATTAATATGTTTCACACATGTACCAGTGTGTATTAATATGTTTCACACATGTACCAGTGTGTATTAATATGTTTCACACATGTACCAGTGTGTATTAATATGTTTCACACATGTACCAGTGTGTATTAATATGTTTCACACGTGTACCAGCGTGTATTAATATGTTTCCCACATGTACCAGTGTGTATTAATATGTTTCACACATGTACCAGTGTGTATTAATATGTTTCCCACATGTACCAGTGTGTATTAATATGCATGTGTGAATTGGAAATGTGTTTTTTTGCACATCCCGACTCCCCCTGCACATCCCTCCTCTAATACACACCTCTGTCAATGATAGACACCTACACTATTGTTCAGAAGCATCTCGGAGTCGCCTCTTCACTGTTGAGACTGGTGTTTTGCGGTACTATTTAATGAAGCTGCCAGTTGAGGACTTGTGAGGCGTCTGTTTCTCAAACTAGACACTAATGTACTTGTCCTCTTGCTCAGTTTTGCACCAGGGCCTCCCACTCCTCTTTCTATTCTGGTTAGAGCCAGTTTTTTCAGAAGAAAGTTCTTTGTTTCTGGCCATTTTGAGCCTGTAATCGAACCCACAAATGTTGATGCTTCAGATACTCAACTAGTCTAAAGAATGCCAGTTTTATTGCTTCTTTAATCAGCACAACAGTTTTCAGCTGTGCTAACATAATTGCCAAAGGGTTTTCTAATGATCAATTAGCCTTTTAAAATTATAAACTTGGATTAGCTAACACAACGTGCCATTGGAACACAGGAGTGATGTTTGCTGATAATGGGCCTCTGTATGCCAAAAAATTGCAGTTTCCAGCTACAATAGTCATTTAACAATTAACAATGTCTACACTGTATTTCGGATCAATTTGATGTTATTTTAATGGACAAAAAATGGCCCAAAACTTTTGAACCGTAGTGTATGTGAATGATGTATGTGAATGATGTCACAGGAAAATACACACCTCTCTGAATACAGGAAAAACACATCTTCATTGGGATAACACCTCTTTGACTTGTAAACCTGTTTTGTCTAGGGGAGTGGAGGGACACAGCATTCTGTTTTGTCTAGGGGAGTGGAGGGACACAGCTTTCTGTTTTGACTAGGGGAGTGGAGGGACACAGCTTTCTGTTTTGACTAGGGGAGTGGAGGGACACAGCTTTCTGTTTTGTCCAAGGGAGTGGAGGGACACAGCTTTCTGTTTTGTCCAGGGGAGTGGAGGGATACAGCTTTCTGTTTGGGTCTGTAGGTATAATAGTTTGGAATCTGACTGGGTCTCAGGTTTACTGACCATTTCCCTGACAGGTTAGAAGTTAGACTGGGTTGTGAATGGAGAGAGGCAATGGGGAGATGAATGGATTGGATGACAGCATGAGTGTGTGTTTGTGTGTGTCAGTGGTGTGTGTGACAGTGGTGTGTGTGACAGTGGTGTGTGTGACAGTGGTGTGTGTGTGTCAGTATTGTTTGTGTGACAATGCCAAAGGTTACTGCATAAACCCTTCATTAGTTGCATTGACTCGTAAGGCTGCGGACATCTGAATACCAGCCAAGGCATCATTCACTCAGAGCATGTCCGATGACCTAGCACGGCGCTGAAATATCTCCATTATACCCACAATGGTCGCCCAGGGGAAGGTCAATGGGGTTTACAATGGGAAGGAAGGAAACTGGTAGGAACTTCCTCCTCTTGACTGAGAAAGCACTACACTGAGGTATGTTTGGCTGCTCACTGTTTCACAGTCTGGATTGGGACAGACGGTTCTGCTATTCTGGACTGAAGGAAGCAAGGTTGGGATGGTGGAACACACACACACCGTGTCCCAGGAAGCAGAGCAGATGACAAGGTCAACGACAAGGTTTCTGGAGGGCTTTCTCTGAACGACCCTACGGTGGCTTCTGGCCAGAAGCCCAGCCTACATCTGAAAGGATAATATCTCCTCTATTGTCTGAAAGAAACAGCCTCTATTACTGGGAGGTTTTTAAATCTTCTGGCATTTGGTCACCCTGTCATTGTTTATATTGTGAGAGTAAAAGTGGCTTTGTGGCTTTTTTGTTGGTGTCTTGAAAAGTGACTCTTTGGTTCGGCCATTTTGGTGTCTTGGTCAGAAAAGGGACTCTTTAGTTCGGCCATTTTGGTGTCTTGGTCAGAAAAGTGGTGACTATTTGGTTTGGCCATTTTAGTGTCTTGGTCAAGTTATATTTTTTTTGGTTGGTGTTGTTTTTTCTTACCTTACCTCACCTTAACATTTCCACCAGGAGTTTTACATACATTTTGATCCAGATAAATATCTTTAACTCAATGCATGGAATTCTCTGAGCTAAGTTAAAGTGGCTTTTAGTTTGTGGTGCCAAGAAGACCCTGGAAACCTGGAGAGTCTGTTTGCTCTTCTCTGAAATGGATGCCAGAATTGCTCTTTGCTCTCTCTCTCTCTCTGTCTCTGTATCTCTCTCCATTTCTCTCTCTCCCTCCCTCCCGCCCTCCCTCACAAAGCCTAAATCAAGGTTATTCCTCATGTGTACCTGGTAATTTGGCATGTGACAAACTGTTTTGCTCCATTCTCCATAGAGAGTGGCGGGGCGTCCTGGGGGGAGGGTCCTTTGTCCCTGGCACAAAGATGGAAACACATTTGTCATTCGGCTTTTAAATGAAGCCCTCAACCCTTCACAATGATTAATGGTGTAGACCCTGTGCAAAAAAATCAAGAAAACGTTTCTCGCTTGTTTAAGAACTGCACGGTCAAAATGTTTATCTCTGACCAGTAAACAACGTTCTTTCCTATATGGAATTGGTTGAGGTTCTGGAACAGATCTTTTTTTATCATTTAGCAGACACTCTTATCCAGAGTAACTAGGTTTAGTGACTTGCTCAAGTGCACATCAACAGTAGATTTGGGATTCTAACCAGCTACCTTTTGGTCACTGGCACAATGCGCTTAACCACTAGGCTACCTGTTGGGGGTTTACTGTTGACGTGAAGTGTTCTTCCACAATTAAATCATTGTGATCAATTGAGGTGAGAGATTACTCCTCAGTGACACTCATTCAGGCTGTGAGTAGGGGAACTCAGTTTAGGGTTGTATGTGGTGACATCTATAGAAACAGATGGTGACATACCTCTTCAGTTTAGGGTTGTATGTGGTAACATCTATAGAAACAGATGGGGACATACCTCTTCAGTTTGGGGTTGTATGTGGTGACAACCATAGAAACAGATGGGGACATACCTCTTCAGTTTGGGGTTGTATGTGGTGACATCCATAGAAACAGATGGGGACATACCTCTTCAGTTTGGGGTTGTATGTGGTGACATCCATAGAAACAGATGGGGACATACCTCTTCAGTTTAGGGTTGTATGTGGTGACATCTATAGAAACAGATGGTGACATACCTCTTCAGTTTAGGGTTGTATGTGGTGACATCCATAGAAACAGATGGGGACATACCTCTTCAGTTTAGGGTTGTATGTGGTGACATCTATAGAAACAGATGGGGACATACCTCTTCAGTTTAGGGTTGTATGTGGTAACATCTATAGAAACAGATGGGGATATACCTCTTCAGTTTAGGGTTGTATGTGGTAACATCTATAGAAACAGATGGAGACATACCTCTTCAGTTTGGGGTTGTATGTGGTGACATCTATAGAAACAGATGGGGACATACCTCTTCAGTTTAGGGTTGTATGTGGTAACATCTATAGAAACAGATGGGGACATACCTCTTCAGTTTAGGGTTGTATGTGGTAACATCTATAGAAACAGATGGGGACATACCTCTTCAGTTTAGGGTTGTATGTGGTAACATCTATAGAAACAGATGGGGACATACCTCTTCAGTTTAGGGTTGTATGTGGTGACATCCATAGAAACAGATGGGGACATACCTCTTCAGTTTGGGGTTGTATGTGGTGACATCCATAGAAACAGATGGGGACATACCTCTTCAGTTTAGGGTTGTATGTGGTGACATCTATAGAAACAGATGGGGACATACCTCTTCAGTTTAGGGTTGTATGTGGTGACATCTATAGAAACAGATGGGGACATACCTCTTCAGTTTGGGGTTGTATGTGGTGACATCTATAGAAACAGATGGGGACATACCTCTTCAGTTTGGGGTTGTATGTGGTGACATCTATAGAAACAGATGGGGACATACCTCTTCAGTTTAGGGTTGTATGTGGTGACATTTATAGAAACAGATGGGGACATACCTCTTCAGTTTAGGGTTGTATGTGGTGACATCTATAGAAACAGATGGGGACATACCTCTTCAGTTTGGGGTTGTATGTGGTGACATCTATAGAAACAGATGGGGACATACCTCTTCAGTTTAGGGTTGTATGTGGTGACATCTATAGAAACAGATGGGGACATACCTCTTCAGTTTAGGGTTGTATGTGGTGACATCTATAGAAACAGATGGGGACATACCTCTTCAGTCATGAGAACTATCACCATCTCAGCCTCTGCAGAATAATTCATGGGGATATTTTATATGCTGATGAAAGATAAAAGATAGATACAGATAAAAGATACAAAGATATGAGGTAAATAGGAGATGGCTACAGTTTGTATCACTGTTTACGTGTCAAGACACTTCCAAAACACTCCAGTTGCTGCCTGCAATAATTCTTAGCTCATGTATTTATTTAGCTGGAAGCAATAATGAATCAACATTTGATAAATAGCTATTACATTATTTCACATAATGGTTAGTGTCCTGTGTACTTGAGGTTTAAAGCTGGAACACCAATAAATCAGACTTCAACAAATGGTGGAACCGATTGAACCGCAGATGTTTTCTCAACAGAGAGCCTGTGACATAACCCTGGATCTGTTCTCTGGTGAGGAGAAACCACTTGATGATGGCAGAGGTTGGGAAGGAAGGAGAGAGAGTTTATTATCTACTCCACTTGCTTTAGCAATATAAACATATTTCCCATGCCAATAAAGCCTTTTGAATTGAATTGCATTGAATTGAGAGGGAGAGAGAGAGGGAGAGAGGAAGGGGGAGAGAGAGAGAGATTTATGTTTATTTATTTTCCCTTTTATACTTTAACCATTTGGACATCGTTACAACACTATACTGTATATATACATAATATGTTAACATATGTTTCCCATGCCAATAAAGCCCATGAATTGAATTGAATTGAATTGAGATGTGCACACTGCCCACAAAATGAGGTGGAAAGTGAGCTGCACTTCCTAATCTCCTGCCAAACGTAAGACCATTATAGACACATATTTCCCTCAGATTACAGACCCAATTTTGATAAACTCCCATATCTACTGGGTGAAATACCACAGTGTTCCATCACAGCAGTAAGATGTGTGACCTGTTGCCACAAGAGAAGGGCAACCAGTGAAGAACAAACACCATTGTAAATACAACCCATATTCATGTTTATTTATTTTCCCTTTTGTACTTTAACTATTTGCACATCGTTACAACACTGTATATATACAGTACATGATATGACATTTGAAATGTCTTTATTCTTTTGGAATATTTGTAATGTAATATTTTCTGTTGACTTTTTATTGTTTATTTCACTTTTGTTTATTATCTATTTCACTTGCTTTGGCAATGTAAACATATGTTTCCCATGCCAATAAAGCAACTTGAATTGAATTGAATTGAAACTGAAAGAGGGGCAGAGCGTTTGTGTCTTTAAGTTGTTCTCCACTTGAGAAGGAGAACGTGTGCGGCTGTGCGGTGGTTGGGACGTTGGTCAGTGAGTGGAAATGTAGTTGACAGTCATCTGGTCAGAGGATGCTAGAGAGGAGGAAGGTGAGGGGAAGGGAGGAGGGGAAAGGAGGAGGGGATGAGGGGAACGGTCGGGGGAGAGGGTTGAGCGGAACGGTGGGGGAGCTTGGCTGTGGCTGTTGATTCTTGAAGTGTGTTTGAAGTGCAGTGGGAGGGCTGGAGAGAGAGAGAGGGAGGAGGGGTAGGAGGGGGATGAGGAGGAAGAGGAGGAGGAGGAGGAGGAGGAGGGAGGGGCTGGCCTGAGTGCCTGAGCAGAGGGAGTGAAGCTCTCACGCACTCACTCAGACACTGGAGACAGAGACATCACCTCCCTGTGTATCTGTGGTTTGTGATTCAGCTTGGCAGCTTGGAACTAGACCAACGAATTATCCTTGGTCTAACACTGAGACAGTTTGGATAGACCAACGTTGGAAATTGGAGGATCCTGATAGATTAGACTCTGTAGGAGCAGTGTTGTGGGCATGCAGCCGGACCTCTAGCACTGTGGCTGAGGCTGGGACAGTTATCTTGTGACTGAGGGGGTTTTGAAGAGAGGAGAGGAGCAATGCTTTTCATAGAGGTAAGCTTTCTGCCTGCCTTCAAGGGCTCCTTCAGATGCAACATTGAGCAATTAATACTGTTTGGAAACTGATTTAAAACCGTTGCAATTTAGAGGGAGTGGAAGCCTGTGATTGTAGGGTTATAATTATTGGGTAGATTCAGCATTATTATGGGTTGGGCTAACTGCTGTGAATGGATGGGTGATGTGTTGAGAGAGTGAGAATGGTTAGGCTTAGTTCAGAAGTATGTCTAATGTGATGTGTATGAGTGGTTGTTTGACGGCAACGGAGGGGAGTTGAGACAGATGAGGCTCTACAGTATATCGTTGTGTCTCTCTCTCTCCTCCCTGGCCGCTCCCACTGTCAGTGTTGTATCAACAGCAGTTATATGTATCAACAGCAAGGCAGGATGTGTGTGTGCAGGTGGTCTCACACAAACTGTGTTAGTCCCCCTGTGCCCCCCACCCCTGTGCCTGACACCCATTTGGCCCTGAAATAACACTCTTCATCAAGACAGACTGTGAGGGATGGACTCAGCCCTTGGTCTCCCCTCTCCAACCCTAATGATCTGACCACAGAAACCCCTAGCTACATACTACATAGGGTTAGGGTTAGAGAAACTCCTATCTATATGGTTAGAGAGACTCCTATCCATATGGTTAGAGTTAGATAGACTCCTATCCATAGGGTTATGCTTAGAGAAACACCTACAGATGTAGGATCTTAATTTGAGCCAGTTTTCTACAGCAAAAATAAATACATTTGAAGGGAAAATCAAGCCTGAAATGTCAAAGTGGAAATTACAAACTTCAGAAGCTCTTTTAAACCTCAAATACACTACACATTTTACATTTCCTGCATTGCAGGAAAGTTATCCTGCAACAGGGTGATCACATTAAGATCCTACATCTGTAGGAGTCAGAGACTCCTGTCTGCTTTACTGTTTTTGCTGTTGAGTTTTAGTTGTAAATTCTATTTGGTAGTAATCACAAAACCATCTACACTATATTTGATAAACCAGGAAATTGGTTTATCAAAATCTGTTGTAGACATACATTTTTTTACTAATGTAATAATTTGTTTAAGCTAAATAAAATATTATTTGCATAGTCATTACGTAACATAACATTAAACTCAAAACACCAAAAAATAGGCAAAACATTTCAGCATTTACAATAAACTTAAAATGGAGGAGACTGTGCAATGAATCTCACAATCATATTTTATATTCTCGTAAGTACCAACGCTTTATCTTATCTTTGAAGAAAAATCTCATTGTCCTTGCACCTCCTGTCATCTATTGCCTAGTTTACTTGTGCAACCAATGAAAGTAAGAGGCTGTTTGACCGGTGTCGTCCGTCTTCTGACCGAGTGTTCCGTTCAAGGATTCTGTGGTTGTCAGTGTTCTGTTCAAGGATTCACACAGTGTTAGTGTTCCGTTAAAGGACTCTGTGAGTGTCAGTGTTAAGTTCAAGGATTCACACGGTGTCAGTATTCGGTTCAAGGATTCACACGGTGTCAGTGTTCCGTTCAAGGATTCACACGCTGTCAGTGTTCTGTTCAAGGATTCACAAGGTGTCAGTGTTCTATTCAAGGATTCACACAGTGTCCGTGTTCTGTTCAAGGATTCACAAGGTGTCAGTGTTCTATTCAAGGATTCACACAGTGTCCGTGTTCTGTTCAAGGATTCACAAGGTGTCAGTGTTCTATTCAAGGATTCACACAGTGTCCGTGTTCTGTTCAAGGATTCACAAGGTGTCAGTGTTCTGCAAATTTGTGTTGTTGTAGATTGTTTTCCCTCGTTTCTGTTGCTTTTTTACAATCCAGCATTTCTAAGTGGGGGTAATCTTAGCCCCTAGACTGTATACATTTAAACTGCCATGTATTTGAACAGGTAATTCCTTTCCCAGCCTGCAACGCATGACCTTCATATGTGTCCCAAACAGCACCCTATTCCCATAGGGCTCTGGTCAAACTGGTCGGAAGTAGTACCCTAAATAGGGAATAGAGTGTCATTTGGGATGCGCTCCTTCATATGTGTTAGTAATGGAACAACAGGGTCATACCTTCCACCTGGAATGTGTTTACATAGTGTCGATGTTGGCACTTTTTAAATGCCTGTTTCAAAAATGTATTTTTTTCTCTTTCCGTCCGGTCGGGTCTCTATGGCTGGGCTTCAAAGGAGCAGAGCAGGGTAGTAAGTTAGACGTTTTGTTTTTGTTTTTGATAAAGACACACATTGTGTTATTGCCAACGGGTGTCAAGGTGTAACGTGAGTGCCTGTGTATGTTGGCTCAGCAATCTGCTAGGGCTTTTTCCAGACTTTCCAGACTTTACTTTCTAAAAGCAGAGGTTTGGGTAAAGAGGATGGGCGATTGTGGGGTTAGGAAGAAATTCACAGGAGAATTTCTTAGATTCTTTCACAATGAAATCTTCTTTTGGTGTGGTCAGGCAGGATATTGGATTGGGCAGGATATTGGCTCTGATTGGGCAAGATATTGGCTCTGATTGGGCAGGATATTGGCTCTGATTGGGCAGGATATTGGCTCTGATTGGGCAAGATATTGGCTCTGATTGGGCAGGATATTGGCAACCACAGAATTCCATATAAAACATACAGTAATTGAATGATAGGATATCGGTGCTGGCCACACTGAGCTCTACTGATACCACAGAGACCTCAGGTTCTGTTAGATTAGAAGAACTCTTGAGTTAACGAGTAATGTCTTTTATGTCTTTATCTGGTCCTACTTGTTAAAAGCTGGCATAGCCACTACGTTGTGTGTGTGTGTGTGTGTGTGTGAAATGAGCACAGTTCCAGTTTTACAGCTTGAGGTTTTATAACCCTTTTTGCATTTGTTGGTTAGAAGCTGCAGGGCTTGTTGTAACTGTATGCAAATTCAAGCAGACTTTCCCCCATTAATTTCTCCACAGTGATGTTGACTGGCTGAGTCAGAATGACCATGTCTGTTTGAATGGGCATTAGACTGTGATTAACTAATGTAAAGGAATTCAAATTACGTCTCAGAATACATTAGTTTACAGGATTTGATTGTGTAAATATTTTCCACAGCCAACAGGTTAATGATTTGTTTTTCGTTTAACTTGTACATTTATTTGATTAGACGGAAAAGTATTAGGCCTACATACTCATAATCTTGGTCAATTTAGTCTCTCTTGTGACGGTCCTTGTGAAGTTCCTAATCTTTTAGAAGAAGGTCCCTCCTTGTGACTCAAGAGTGAACTTCCATCAAGTTTAGAGGGGGTTTGTGAAATTCAAACGTTCTACCCAGACAAGGGTGCTCTTCTCAGGCTATTCTGGTCTTCGTTTGCACGTCAAAGGAGCTCAAACAAAACAGAAGTGGGGTTTGTAACACCTCCAAGACTTAAACCACGTTATCTGACAGCAACAGAGGTTGCATCCCAAACGGTACCCTTTTCCCTGTATAGTGCACTACATAGGTCTCTGGTCAAAAGTAGTGCACTATATAGGGAATAGGGTGCCATTTGGGACGCAGAGAGACTAGGAGGCCATTTGGGACGCGGGCAGAGAGAGGGCTCTAAAGTAGGTGAACTCAGAGATAAGAAAGACTGAGGTGATTAACGTCTCTTCATGTAAACCTCCTTCTTATCAGATACTTTAAAAGCCCTGGTTGGAAAGGACCGAAAATCGCTGAGATTTTCAAAAGAGTAATGTGTACCTTAGACAATCACAGACACAAAGCTGTGTTATATTTAAGCAATAAGGCCCCAGGAGTTGTGGTATATGGCCAATGTACCATGGCTAAGGGCTGTGCTTATGCACAACGCATCGCGGTGGTGGGCTCCCAAGTGGCGCAGTGGTCTAAGGCACTGCATCTCAGTGCTAGAGGTGTCACTACAGACACTCTGGTTCGAATCCAGGCTGTAGCACAACCGAGTTTGGCGGGTGTAGGCCGTCATTGTAAATAAGAATTTGTTCTTAACTGACTTGCTTAGTTAAATAAAGGCAAAAAAAAATAATAATAATAATAATACAAAAAAATGTTGGTGTCGTCATGGACCTCAACCTATGAACCAACAATGTTTTACTGTGATTGTGACCAGTAAAAAAGGTTCCCTGAATGTACCGCTCTGTGTCAGTCCACAAGCCTCTTGTCCTTGAACAACCTGTGAACCATAGACCTAGTATAAGTATTTCATACTCAGCATTTTTACACATGCACAGCTTTGGATGTGCCCAGTAGAAAAGGCCTCTGACTCAATGTACAGTTCTGTGACATGTGATGTAAGAGGGTTTAATCATGATTATAAAACCAGAAACATTTAATAGTGTACTCCACTGACCTATCTAATATACTGTACAGGCTTAACTCTACAGTAAGGGCTGTGAGCATCCCTCCAGCTCACTGTTAAACCCTACTGACTCATGCTGACCCTATATTCAGGCTGTCAGCAGTGATGCCGAGTAGGAGGTATATGATATGTTACAGTGGTACTGCATGTAGGGATTCAACTCTAGAATTAGCATGTAAAACATTGGCATGCTATACATAATTTAGACATGCTACAACCTGTCGTCTACTGTCACTACAATCTGACATTCAGATACAGCCTAACTGTTGTTTCTATACGAGAGCAGACCACAGTGTTTACAAAGGGTTTTCCTGAAAGCATAAACAGACCACAACGTTTGATTTAGAGCCGTCTCTCCTGATATAAAGCCTGAGGAACCACTGAATTAATGAGGAAACATTCTAAACGTTGAATTTGGATACATTTGATAACCTTTCTCTGCTTCTCTGTCTCCCTCGGGCAGCGCCCACGTGCGATGAATCTGGAGCGGCCGGTGGGGGTGGTGGGTGTCCGGGGCCTGGACATGGAGCAGCGGACGGGGGGGAAGCTGGGGAAACTGACCCTGGGCTTCCAGAGAAGCTCTACGTCAGACGATGACTCAGGCTGTGCCTTGGAGGAATACGCCTGGGTACCGCCTGGACTCAGACCTGAACAGGTGAGCAGCAATAGTCGGCCACATGCTTTCTCCAGTAACTACGGTCACTAACAAGAACCCCCTCAATGGCATCACATAAAAACAGCAAATTAATGTATCCAAAATGTGTATGTGTTTGGTGCTTGTTAAATCAAGATGACGGTCAACAGCATCATCACCTTTAGTCAAAGTAGATGGAGATACATATAACTGTAACATAGAGATACATGACTAACTATAACATGATGGAGATACATGACTGTAACTGTAACATGATGGAGATACATGACTGTAAATATAACATGGAGATGCATGACTGTAAATATAACATGATGGAGATGCATGACTGTAACTATAACATGATGGAGATGCATGACTGTAAATATAACATGGAGATACATGACTGTAAATATAACATGGAGATACATGACTGTAAATATAACATGATGGAGATACATGACTGTAAATATAACATGATGGAGATACATGACTGTAACTATAACATGATGGAGATGCATGACTAACTATAACATGACGGAGATACATGACTAACTATAACATGATGGAGATACATGACTGTAACTATAACATGACGGAGATACATGACTGTAACTATAACATGATGGAGATACATGAATGTAAATATAACATGGAGATACATGACTAACTATAACATGACCGAGATACATGACTAACTATAACACGACGGAGATACATGAATGTAAATATAACATGATGGAGATACATGACTTAGTTGAAGTCAGAAGTTTACATACACTTAGGTTTGTGATGGGTGTCTGATGCTGGGATTGAACTCTGGTCTTCAAGTCAACTGAACTGCTTTTTTACCACTGAGCTATTGAGGATGACAAACAGCAGATGGACCCAAGGGCAGAAGGAAAAATGCAGACTTAGATGAATTAACAAAAGGTGTCTTTACTGAAGAGTCCAAGTTTAAAAGTACAACAAAAAGGAAGCCGAGCTTCCAGAGAATAAATCAAAGAACCAAAAAGTGAGCAAAAGGCAAATCCAAAAATACAAGACTTAGCTGTCTTGGCAAGGAGAGTACAGGTATAGTAGGCTTAAGACTGAACACAACTGAAAGAAAGAGGCATGCTTAAATAGGCCACCACAAACAAGCTAATGAACCCACAGGTGGGAGAAATCAAATACTAATGAGTGGCAACAATGCATTCTACAGAAGCTGGGGCCACCTAGCGGCAGGGAGAGTCATTACAAGTCATTAAAACTCATTTTTTAACCCCTCCACAGATTTCATGTTAACAAACTATAGTTTTGGCAAGTCAGTTAGGACATCTACTTTGTGCATGACACAAGTATTTCAGTGGGTCAGAAGTTTACATACACTAAGTTGACTGTGCCTTTAAACAGCTTGGAAAATTCCAGAAAATGATGTCATGGCTTTAGAAGCTTCTGATAGGCTAATGGACATAATTTGAGTCAATTTGAGGTGTACCTGTGGATGTATTTCAAGGCCTACCTTCAAACTCAGTGCCTCTTTGCTCGACATCATGGGAAAATCAAAAGAAATCAGCCAAGACCTCAGAAAGAAATTGTAGACATCCACAAGTCTGGTTCATTCTTGGGAGCAATTTCCAAACGCCTGAAGGTACCACGTTCATCTGTACAAACAATAGTAAGCAAGTATAAACACCATGGGACCACGCAGCCGTCATACCGCTCAGGAAGGAGACGTATTCTGTCTCCTAGAGATGAACGTATTTTTGTGTGAAAAGTGCAAATCAATCCCAGAACAACAGCAAAGGACCTTGTGAAGATGCTGGAGGAAACAGGTACAAAAGTATCTATATCCACAGTAAAACGAGTTCTATATCTATATAACCTGAAAGGCCGCTCAGCAAGGAAGAAGCCACTGCTCCAAAAGCGCCATAAAAAAGCCAGACTACGGTTTGCAACTGCACATGGGGACAAAGAACAAACTTTTGGGAGAAATGTCCTCTGGTCTGATGAAACAAAAATATAACTGAATGACCATCGATATGTTTGGAGGCTTGCAAGCCAAAGAACACGATCCCAACAGTGAAGCACTGGGGTGGCAGCATGTTGTGGGGGTGCTTTGCTGCAGGAGGGACTGGTGCACTTCACAAAATAGATGGCATCATGAGGAAGGAAAATGATGTGGATATATTGAAGCAACATCTCAAGACATCAGTCTGGAAGTTAAAGCTTGGTCGCAAATGGGTCTTCCAAATGAACAATGACCCCAAGCATACTTCCAAAGATGTGTAAAAATGGCTTAAGGACAACAAAGTCAAGGTATTGGAGTGGCCATCACAAAGCCCTGACCTCAATCCTGTAGAACATTTGTGGGCAAAACTGAAAAAGTATGTGCGAGCAAGGAGGCCTACAAACCTGACTCAGTTACACCAGTTCTGTCAGGAGGAATGGGCCAAAATTCACCCAACTTATTGTGGGAAGCGTGTGGAAGTTTTACTAGGATTAAATGTCAGGAATTGTGAAAAACTGAGTTTAAATTTATTTGGCTAAGGTGTATGTAAACGTCCGACTTCAACTGTACATGACTGTAACTATAATATGTTGGACAATAGACAATAATGTGTTGTCATCCATTGGGTTGAGTTGGGTGAGTCCAGAGTTTTGGCTTGAGGTGGAAACACACACACACACACACACACACACACACACACACACACACACACACACCACGGGAACTTAAAGCCAAGTGACAAGGTGTTGCCGTCTTCCTGAGGTGAGGCTAAGATGCAGCGTTGTGTGTAGAACACAAGGAGACAGTTCACCAAACCTCTGGAGAGAGAATAGTTCATGACTCTCCTCCTGGGGAGAGGAAGTGGGGGGCTGTTTGTGTCAGATCACACCACAGTAACCATTGGTTGTAACACATATCTGAATGTCACAAAAATCCACTCCTAATGTTAACTGTTGCAGATCAGTAGGAATGCTGACATCTGCTGATGTAAAAAGGGCTTTATAAATACATTTGATTTGAGTTGTAGATGCCCTTGGTGTTAGGATATAGAGTCACGTTATTTGTCTGTGTCACAAAATGGGGACGCACACAGAGAATAGCAGGGTGGTTCTTCATCTCTACTGATGCCCTCCATCTCTACTGACGCCTCCTGACAGATTCTATATCTCTCAAACCCTCACAGGCATATAATTGCTGTGACACACACACACACACACACACACACACACACACACACACACACACACACACACACACACACACACACATACACACACACACACACACACGCACACAGAACCCTCCGAACCCTCCAAACACACACATACACACACACCACAACACTGCCTTCCACTGAGATCAGACTGAACACAGAAGTGAGGCCATCCGAGACAAATCCTCAAACAAACTGCAGCCAGACTACAGGCTTTAATGTTTAATGTCTGGAGTCTATAAATACAGACGTAATGACATGCCGTTCAGCCCTCCCGCAGAGGGCCTGAGATCTCCCGGAACTGTCCGTCTGGAGGAGTCGGGAGAAAGTCAATACTGATCCATATGATTTAGGACACATGATAATTGTAATGCAGGTCATCATGTAAATGCTTTTCAGTGTTTTCCAACAATGAGAGTTCTGTTTCAGAGTGAGTTAGTCTAGGGCTAGGCTACATGCTATGGTTTAGGTTTCATAGTTCTATTTTTGGCCACTACAGTCCTATTACCTCATATTGTTGCTGGAATGTTGTTAAGATATATTAGTCTCAGGTGCTTACAAACCAGTCAACTCTAAATCTACTCTCTATTGACTCTGACTGTTTCAAACCAGTCTACTATTAGGTCTGGCATAATTTAAGAAAAAAAGGTTCCAAAAGGGTTCTACAGCTGTCCCCATAGGAGAACCCTTTATGGTTACAGGTAGAGCCCTTTTTGGTTTCAGGTAGAACTATTTAGGGTTCTATGTAGAACCCTCTGTGGAAAGGGTTCTACATGGAACTCAACAGGGTTCTACCTGGAACCAAAAAGGGATCTTCAAAGGGTTCTCCCATGGGGACAGCCGAAGAACCCTTTTAGGTTAGAGATAGCACCTTTTTTCTAAGAGTGTACAAGCTATTATGAATATATGTTCACATCCTGTTTCAGTTAGTGCCCTGCTCTGTTAATGCCCTAACATGCAAACTCAGCAGATAGTTACTGTGTCCTGTTAGCCTGTAAGGCTAGAGTGGTTTAGAGTCTGGTTTTAATGCCTCCTTCCTAGTGATACTGGCTGTGTGACTGTAGCATCATTAAGACTGGCTTCTTTCTTTACAGTTCAGCTCCATTTGCAAACAGGGCTGGCCTCTGTCTCCAGGCTTTGTGGCACTTTCCCAAAGCTGTCTCTCTCTCTTTCCCTCTTCTCTCTCTCTCTCTTTCCCTCTTCTCTCTCTCTCTCTCTCTCTCTCTCTCTCTCTCTCTCTCTCTCTCTCTCTCTCTCTCTCTCTCTCTCTTCCTTCTATCTCTCCCCCACCCTCTCATTAACCATGAGCACACATGGAAGTAATGAAGGTCTGAAATCAACAGGAGGCCTCCCAAGCCAAACACCTTGTTTTAGTAACCCCGCCCCTCCGTTTCCCAACTCTTTACTCACTACACCTCTAGAATGAGTGGAGGCAAAACAGGGTCTTCACATTCATAGATAGCCATGGAATCATGGTGGAGAGATGACCAGATTAATCAAGAACATGTAGAGGTGGTTGGTGGGATAACTATTGTAAAAATAGTCAATCAGTCATCGGAAGCACCAGTCTTGTATGAACTGTGACCTGAGTGATTTTCTACTGACTGACTGTCACTGGCTGACTGATCCTGGCCATTGTTGGCATATCATGGTGGATCTGACCTGAACAAAGCTGTTTAAGCAGCTGTGATTGTGCTCTTGTCATGGAGCCCAGTGGGGTATTTATCGTGCAGGGCAATACAGATACTGGAGCTATGCCTGGTCTTTTTAGCGTCAGCATCACCCTCCAACTGAACTACTAAACCATTAAGACCAACAAGCGACCAGTGTGTGTGTGTGTGTGTGATTCAATGTGGATTTGCAGTATCACAGAACTAAGACTTCTCTAACCCTTCCCCATCCCTCCGTCCCTCGGTCCCCAGGTACAGCTGTATTTCTCCTGTCTTCCGGAGGACAAGGTCCCCTACGTCAACAGTCCTGGAGAGAAACACAGGATCAGACAGCTGCTCTACCAGCTGCCCCCTCAAGACAATGAGGTAAGAACTGAGCCCAGGACAGAGATATCATCTACTGGGTCTGTATTCACATAGTCTCAAATCGTGATTTGTCCAAATAACCTGCGGAACCCCTACTGCTGCTCATTATCCTATACATCACATTCCAAATCCAACTGATTCTACGGCACCAGTTAAATTCACATAGATCTGTCCACGAGAGATTAGTATTCACAAAACGTCTCACAGTAGGAGTACTGATCCAGGATCAGTTGCACCTTTTAAATTAAAATGAATAAGAGCGGGGGACATGATCCTGGACACTCTTTGTGAATACAGGCACTGGTCCCAGATCCGAACGTGCTTCAAAACACACAGATCTGGGATCAGGCCAGGTTAGACAGGAGAGAGCCTCCATAATAATGACTAAAGAATGTCACCTGGTCACTGGAGGTATTCTAGTAAAGACAAACCACTCACATCCCCTACTGCACTCACCATAGTAACATATGGTGCTTTACTGCATTTAAACACAACCGGATCCTTGTAATGTCTTTCTAGTTTGTAAACCAGCACTCCTTGGGCCCCACATTGTAGCCCATCCCTTTAGTCACCACAGTTTACACCAGGAGATCTGCAGACAAGCTATGTGGGGCTATCACAGAGGGCATCTTTGACTGCTCGGCTCCTGTCCTGTAGAGTGGGCAGGCGTTTGTTCGTTGGAACAATAAAGCGTCCGACTGAGTGATTTTATGATGTTTGCTGCCAGGCTCAGAGCGGAGCGGCATACTGCAGCAGGGGAGAAAGGGAGATTCCAGGCATAGCTGTGGTTTACAAGGCCTCCTTCAAGTTGGTCACACACGCACCCACACGGGGGCGAGAGCACACACACACACACACACACGCATGTACACACACACACACACACACACACACACACACACACACACACACACACACACACACACACACACACACCAGAGAACATTTAGAGAGCAGCGCTCCGAGGTCCCTCGTTGTGTACCAGTGTTGTTTACTGTTGTTAGGGAGCCACAAGGCTCATTGTTGGTTGTTAGTCTTCCCCTCTGTTTTTATTTATCTGTATGTTCATGTCATCCTTGGGGTCGAAAGTAAAAACATGGTTTCTTCCATTAAAGAACCATAAAATAAATATGTGGTGAAAACAGTGAAGGTTTTATCTGTTGGGAAAAAACTGAGTTTGTGTTTTTAACTCTCTCTTGTCTCTCTCTCCCTCTCTCTCTCTCTCTCTCTCTCTCTCTCTCTCTCTCTCTTCTCTCTCTCTCTCTCTCTCTCTCTCTCTCTCACTTGCTCTCTATCTCTCCCCATCTGTCTCTCTCTCTCACTCTCTCACTCACTCTCTCTTCTCTCTCTCTCTCCTCTTCTCTCTCTCTCTCTCTCTCTCTCTCTCTCTCTCTCTCTCTCTCTCTCCTCTCTCTCTCTCTCTCACTTTGCTCTCTATCTCTCTCACTCTCTCGCTCACTCTCTCCCTCCCTCCTCTCTCTCTCTCTCACTCTCTCTCTCTCTCTCTCTCTCCTCTCTCTCTCTCTCTCTCTCTCATTCTCTCACTTCCTCTTTCTCTCCCCATCTCTCTCTCTCTCTCCCCATCTGTCTCTCTCCCCACCCACCCTCCCTCTCTCTCTCTCTCTCTTTCTCTCTCTCTCTCTCTCTCTCTCTCTCTCTCTCTCTCTCTCTCTCTCTCTCTCACTCTCTCTCTTACTCTCGATCTCTCTCTCTCTCTTTTTCTCTCCCTCCCTGCATCCCATCTTCCCTCCCAGGTGCGGTACTGCCACTCTCTCAGTGAGGAGGAGAAGAGGGAGCTCCACATATTCAGTGTCCAGAGAAAGAGAGAGGCTCTGGGGAGAGGAACCCCCCAGGATGCTCCCCCGAGCCCCTGCAGCACACCCCTCTGTGAACATGTATGTCCACCCACACAGATACACACACACACACACACACACACACACACACACACACACACACACACACACACACACACACACACACACACACACACTGCGAGTACAAACTGTATTGCCATCTTATAAAACAAGTCTGAGAGGCGAGTAAGAAAACAGGGTGCCATTTGGGATGCATCCTGAAGCTCCCAGTGCTAATGTGAGGATTTAATCAAGGGCAGAGTCTGTCTCATTAACAACTAACCCCACTCAAAGGGAGCAGAGAGGAGGAAGTGTGGACATTA
>CM042420.1:21965843-22080843 GCA_023634145.1 Thymallus thymallus
TGCCTAGCGCAATGGGACCGCTGCCCATCTGTCACTCCAGGCACATTAAAGCAAACAATTAAAGTATTTGTAAGATTTCTAATAGTATTTGAACCCAGATCTGGCAGTGGTTATATAAAGACTGATGACTGTATGTTCAGACATGCTATGGTGAGCTTTCTGGAGTAATTCGATTTGGGGGGATGACTCAATAGAATAGTGTTTGGTTTTAAACATGTACAGAACAAAACCACACACACACACACAAGGACACACACACCATAACCATTTACTCATTCATTGGTGTTTTGTGTGGACTGAAACATTGCTTGACATGATTGTGATCTGTTCCATTTTGCTGGCAACTTAATTAAGCAATAAATACACTGTTTACTCTAATCAACAAGCTTGTTAATATATTTTGCATGTCACATGGTCCCAGATCAGTTTGTGCTGTCTTGCCAACTCATAGGATCATTGTCACGTGACTGGCACAAACAGATCTGGGATCAGGCTATGTATACCCTGCTTCTTCAACGATACCCCATCAGTCATACCCCATCAACATTTAGCAATTTTGTTTCATCCCCAGTGTGGAGAGGGCATCAGCGGAGGAGAGATGGCCATCTTTGCATCACGGGCGGGTCCGGGGCCTTGCTGGCACCCAGCATGCTTTGCGTGCGCCACGTGTCAGGAGCTGCTGGTAGACCTCATCTACTTCCACCAGGATGGAAAGATCCACTGTGGACGGCACCACGCCGAGCTTCTGAAACCACGATGCTCAGCCTGCGATGAGGTGAGATCACTGTGTGATTGTGATCAATAGGCTAATTACCTGAGCATTCTGCTCAGCCTGCGATGAGGTGAGATCACTGTGTGATTGTGATCAATAAGCTAATTACCTGAGCATTCTGCTCAGCCTGCGATGAGGTGAGATCACTGTGTGATTGTGATCAATAAGCTAATTACCTGAGCATTCTGCTCAGCCTGCGATGAGGTGAGATCACTGTGTGATTGTGATCAATAAGCTAATTACCTGAGCATTCTGCTCAGCCTGCGATGAGGTTAACTTATTGCAGACATGAAACGTTGAAGCGTTTGACTTGAAACAATGCCAGACTTCTTTCAACATACAGTAGTTAGGCTTTAGTCAGTCTGCTCATTAAACACTGGAGTTAGACAGAAGCCTACCGAAGCGATGTGACCAATAAGCTTATTGTACGATTAGTAACTGAAGTTGAATTAATCTTGTGTTCTGTTTCCTAATTGTTTTATAAGTAGCAGACAGTATTTAAACATGTCTGTTTATTTGTCCCCTCAGATCATATTTTCTGATGAGTGCACGGAGGCAGAGGGGCGTCACTGGCACATGAGGCACTTTGCCTGTTTGGAGTGTGAGACAGTGCTGGGCGGTCAGCGGTACATCATGAAAGATGGCCGCCCCTACTGCTGCGGCTGCTTCGAGTCTCTGTACGCGGAGTACTGTGAAGCCTGCGGGGAGAATATAGGTGAGTCAATATCTCTGGTTCATATGTGGTCTAATTCTTATTACTTGAATAAATAAACAGTTCTTGACATAATGTGTAGCCTGTTACTGAAGCGTTTTGGAGATGTTGCTCTTCACTCACCACCTCCCTCTCTCTCTCCCTCTCTCCCTCTCCCTCTTCTCTCTCTCTTCCCTCTTTTCCTCTCTCTCCCCCTCTCCCTCTCTCTCGCTCTCTCCCTCTCGCTCTCTCCCTCTCTCGCTCCCTCTCTCTCTCCCTCTCTCCCTCTCTATTCCTCTCCCCCCCCCTTCTTGACTCCCCCAGGAGTGGACCACGCCCAGATGACCTACGAGGGTGTCCACTGGCATGCTACAGACACATGTTTCTGCTGTGCCCAGTGTAAGAGCTCCCTGCTAGGCTGTCCCTTCCTGCCCAAGCAGGGCCGTATCTACTGTTCCAAGGCCTGCAGCCTGGGAGAGGACGTCTACGCCTCAGACTCCTCCGACTCTGTCTTCCAGTCCGCCCGCTCTCGTGAAACCCGCCAGAGCCACATGGGCAAGAGCAGCCACCCGGTGGCTGAACAGTGGAGGCAGTCCCAGCTCTTCAACCCTGTTGCAGTGGCTGACTATAACAAGACTCCTAGTCTATATGGAGATAGAGGGGACAGGGATATGGATATTGTTGGGCAAAAGCTGTCCCACATGGGCTTCACTGAGGAGCACACCTGGAGGGACCGAGAGGAGCAGGAGGATCCAGAGGAGTGGGCCGAACACGACGACTACATGACACAGCTCCTGCTCAAGTTCGGGGACCGCGCCGGGGTGTTCCAGATGCAGCCTTCAGAGGAACCTAGCACCAGTAAGTCAGCCGAACCCTGGCTGAAGCCTGAGACTAAACCGGCCTCCACCTCCACCACCACCAGACCCACAAACCAGAGCCACCTGCCTGAGATGTACTGGGCCCAGTCCCAGGATGGGCTGGTCAGTAAGAAGCACCTGCCTGAGACGTACTGGGCACAGTCCCAGGACGGGCTGGGGGATTCGGCTTACGGAAGCCACCCAGGCCCTGCTAGCGCCAGAAAGATTCATGATCTGGAGCTGGACCAGGGGCTGATGGACCAGAGGGTTAGCGCTGGGGGAGCAGGGATATGGATGCTGGACCCCAGGCAGTGGTGTGAAGACTCTCTGGAGTGTATCACAGACGAATTGAGGAAGACTGAGCAGAGTGTCCGAGACTCCATGGACTCTCTAGCCCTCTCTAACATCACTGGTAAGAGTTTATATCACATGTGCTTTCTTGTTTACTGTAAAACAGTGTTTGGTGAACTTCTGGTGAAAGTAGTCTGGTATAGTCAGCGATCAGTTCTTAATTCTGGTGTGGTAATGGAGATTTAAATGGAACAGGAAAAGATAGTGTGTAAAGCCAGTAATTAGCTACAGTAATTAACTACAGTAATTAGCTACAGTAATTAACTACAGTAATTAACTACAATAATTAACTTCAGTAAAGAACTCTTGATTTCCTGCTTCTTTCTTGAGTAACACACCTTCATATTCTCCTGTCCTCCCAGGTGCGTCAGGGGACGGAGACAGTAAGGAGCGTCAGATGCTCTACTCCCTCCACAACCTGCTGGACCCTGACCCAGAAGACTGTGAGAAGATGAGCAACATGGGCACCCTCAACTCCTCCATGCTCCACCGCAGCGCCAACTCTCTGGATCACCAGGAGGGGGCAGCAGACCAGGAGGTAGAGGAGGTGCAGGAGGAGGCGCAGAGGGTACAGGGGCAAGTGTCTCTCCCCCTCCCGCCCCTCCCTCCTAAACAGGAGGTGCCACCTCCTCGCCTTCAGCTGCCAGTGTTGAGGAGGAGCAGGTCCCAGTCCACACGGCCTCCAGGCCAGCAGATGGTCAAGTTCTCTGAGGACACGGTGGATAACGGGTCTTACCAGAACCTGGCGTTGCGTCAGCCTCCTCAGAGTGAGAGGACACGTCGGAGGGCGTACCACTCTCACTACGAGGATCCCAACAGGCCACGCCGGCACCACCACGGGCGCCATCGCAACCGCAAAGCCCGCTCGGACAACGCTCTTAACCTCCTGCCTAAGGAACGGGCGCAGAGGCCCTACGAGAGCCAGGGACATGGTTTGAGTTCCCTTCAGGAACACCACGCTGCCCTCTTCAACCAACCTGGCCCTGGTGCTCGCAGGCCGCCCCCCTACCCTCAAACCACCTCGGACTACTCCCTCCAGGCTAGGGGCGACCGGGATCGTGACCGCTTCCTAGGCGGCCTGTACGCTGACGAGGAAGACTGGTGCTCCACCTGCTCCTCCTCTTCCTCAGACTCTGAGGAGGAAGGTTACTTCCTGGGGCAGCTCATTCCCCAGCCCAGGGTTCCTAACAGGTACCAATACTACACTGATGACTTCCCAACACGCGTTACGGCCATGTCGCCCAACGACTCACGGACTAAGTCCAGAAAGAAGGGTCACAGAGGCAAGAACTGTATCATTTCATAGTCTAGATGTAAATTCTCGGTATTACTTCCAGCACTAATTATTTGTGGACATCACCTGTTCTTTGTAGTTTGACTTGCTGAACATAATATTGGACATGGACAAAACATTGCTCCTAGTATTCAGCATAAGGACATGTTATTATCGGTCATGTCTAACACTCAAACCAGAAGACGTTTTCTTTTCTTTTTATAAATTCAACAAAGAAAATGCATGTTTGTTGTTTTTTTTTTACAATATTATATGATGAACCATTGTGTGCATTAAATGGCAGTTAATGCACTATTGTTATTTCTGAAAAGCAGAGGAATAGTAAAGTAGAATTCTAGCGACTAACCAAAATAATTATTTAATATTACAAAATATGAATGTATATATTGTTAAGTTAAAATGTTAATACTGGTATTTTTATATCCCTGGGTTTTAACTTTTTATTTTATTTTAATCTGGTTTCGATGTAGGGAGGCGGGACAAGCCGTTGTCGTAGTAACACACATACCTGTTTTGCAGGCATCACTTGTCAATCAGTCAAAGCTTTATAAGAAAAACAAACCAACTGTTGCCAGGATACAAACTATCTGCTTACTCAAATCAAAGTGCCATAATATCTGGTTTCTGGTAACAATTAGTTTCTGGTAGGCTAACAATTAACCGTTTCTGGTAACACATTTACATGAAGTTGGTCAGTAACATTTTACATGAAGTTGCTCTAAAACCTCTCAACATCAATGTAAAGTGATACCCTGTGTCTTTCCTGTATTCCAATGTTTATTCCATTGTCTAACACGCTTGTCCCTCAGGGTGTAAATTACAACATAAAACCAACCTGATGGGAGACAGTCATTTACATTACAGAAGTCTTCTCCATACATAGCATTTTATTCAGCGCAGGTCCTTATACCATGAATACTTAAATGTTATGTAAAGTAGCTTCTAATAAATATTCTCACCAAACGTTTCAGATTTTTTTTTTCATGTGTACTAGAATAATTGATTTGATGGTGTTTTTTGACAAAGTAAATATTCATATGGGCCAACGCAAATAACTTGGATGGTGTTCAAGCATTTCACCTCAACCAAAGACTGACCCACAAAGTACCATCAGATGGCACCAAACCTAATATGTGAATGTTAGATACTAGATAACCTACTACTCCAATGACATTTAAAAAAATCATCTTTATTATTGTCATACTCAGAAATCATCAGACATGTCAGTTCCACATATAGAAAGTTGTTGAGTTGAGCATCTGACATTTAGAAAATGTTAGTTTTTTTCCCCGCAGAGAAGGTTTGCACAGGTGGTGAATACAACATTCTGTCAAGAAACAACACCTAGTCACACATAGCAGGCCGGTGCTATACTGGTTGAAGTAGAACGTTGTCAGATTAACACATTTTTTATACAAAACAAAGAGAAAATGTGTATATTCTCAGACCATACAAGACACAAGTAGCACAATCGTACTCCAGGCAGTAGCGCCAAAAGTCTTGCTTCAGCTGCTGCAATCTCAAATCAAATGTACCTAGCATGAAGAGTTCATAAAACAAAGACATTGGTTCTTAACTGGACTTTTACTTACTGAGAATTGTTTGTGGTACCAGTGGACAATGACCCATCATCATTAGATTACCAGTTCAGTCAACACTGATGACCCTTCCTATGGTTACACACTGGTCAACTATAGTTTTAAAATCAGCAAATACCAGATGAACTATTAGCCTAAATTGACATACCAGTTCTACTAGTTAAGGACATTGTAGAACCAATACCCTCATCGGGTGGTGAGTAAGTAGCTGAACATGACTTTGAACACTTTTTGATGACATTGACTAATTATTGCTGGACATTATCAGTACATATGGGTCCCCTGGATGGGGCCAACACTGTTCAAGATATCCAGAGTCTTAATACATGGCAGACCCCTGGGAGTCCTGCCCAAACTGGAGGCCCAACAATAAGACTGGACCTGATTGGCTCCCTTACAGTAAGATGGGACGCGATTAGCTGTCTGTCTCAGATGGAGGGTTCTGGTTGCCGTACGACCTCAATCACCTCATCCAGATCGGAGATGAAGTGCTTGAGGTCGTCAAGGCAACGCTCCCTGATCTCTCCCAGGTTATCTCTGAGTGGAGTCTGCAGCTGCTTCTCCAGACTGGCGTCCTTAGCAACCAGCATCTTCACTACCATGCCAAACGTCTCACAGTCCTGTCGGTACACCTGGAAAACAACAGGAGCCAATCAGCTTTTTCATCAACTACAGAAATAGAACAAATTAACAGTACTAGCCCTTGAGCCATGAGGAACATCAGTACTTCCAAGCCCTTGGAATACGAGGGGCTGGTTTTAGAAACTGTTTCCTGATGAGCCCAGAACTGGCTTACGTCTACGTGCTCGTTCCAAGAGAACACTGTGGTGTGAACAACACACTGTTCATTGTGTCAACACAGGTCCCGTCAGCTCACAATCCTTCTTATTGGCTAGCCTGGCCCTGGAGCCAATAAAACCCCAGTAAAGTAGAGGAGTTGAGGCTCTAGGGCTTGTAACAGGTGTGAGGGGGAACAATGAGAGGAGAGGTGTTAAAAACCTTGATGTGAACTACTGACACACACCTGGTCTTCAATGGCTCACACAGACCAAACAGTAAATATACTGCTGATGTCATACAAGGTCAGACCTAGTGCACAGTCTAATGATTTGATCAGAGGAGGATTGGTTTAGCTTATCTAAAATGAAATAAATCCAACATCAACATTAGAGGAAACTGTCATGACAAATTTGGATTACAAGCTGAATCAAATAAAATGTGTAATCTTTCCCATCAGGACAGGGCCGTGCCTGAGTAGTTTAGCCTCCAGCTACAGTCCTTTTCCCAGGGCCTCAGTCTGACAGTCTCTGACAGTGTGCAGCTATAAGAGGTGAGTCACTGTCAGGCCTTCAGGAAACTAACACAGACCTGTCACTCTCTAGTCTTCCTCATTTACTCTCTTTCTCTGTTTTCCGTCTCTCTCTGTCCATCTCTCCCTCTCCATCTCGCTCTCCTCTACGGGCTCCTGTCCTGTGTGAACAGTGCGTTGAACTATTACTAATCTGCTCTTTGTGCCAGACTGGGTTCAAATGCCTTCCTTTTCTTGTTTCTGGATTTATGTTTCTGGATTTATGTGTGTGTATATATATATATATATATATATATATATATATATATATATATATATATATAGAGAGAGATTTTTTTTACTGCTCTAGGGATATACTTATTGTTTAGATAATAAGGTTAACTATTATGATTTTTATTTCATAACATTTTTTTCACTCTTTACGCGATGTGAATTATTGTAATGTTTGTTTACGTGACAATTAATCCAATAAGGGACGGGTTGCAACTTGCGATTTGACATGAAAATACAATTTAATTAATTAATTCACCAACTGCTCATTAGACCTAGCAGAAAGTAATCAGGAGACAGGGTTGAGTTTAGGTCAAATATAGACATAGTCCAATTTAGATTAGATTATTAATTATCTGGATTGGATTCTAGGGCTCAGTAAGCCAGGTCGATACAGGAAGCTAACAGGGGGAGTGAGTGTGTGTGTGTGTGTGTGTGTGTTGGAGTTGAAGACGAATCACAGCTGAGTTTGGCTGAGCAGGAATGTGAAGGTTGGGGTGGGGGGGGGGGGGGGGGCGGATGAGGACATCTAAACCGGGTTACAGTCAGGATGCGTCCCAAATGGCACCCTATTCCCTATATAGCGCACTACTAGACAAGGGCACATAGGGCTATGCAGGGAACAGGGTGCCATTTGGGACACAGCCTCAGTCCTCCACCTAACACCATTAACAGTTGCTTCTGTACTGCTAAGAATTTTAACTTCCAGGCTATTTTTAGCCAATCACAATGTTGCTGGTCATGGACTAGAGCCAGGCTATGTAAGGAAGGCATTCCATCTCAAGGGGCCATGATAATGAAACAACATGAAACCTCTAATGGCTATCATATCATATGCATGTTAATCAAGAGCCGTACCCATTCATACAAATAGATGGATAGGTAGGTACTTTATTGATCCCAGAAGGGAAATTTCTTCGTCAAGCAGCTATGAAAAAACACTGGGCAGGTGCCCAACATAGAGCGGCAGTTTGAAAAAGTATAAAAATTACAAGAAGTCTGGAGTGCAAAAAAGCTATACAAAGACATTGCATAGTACGTCATGACGGTGTTAAAATCAGCACTTCATTGTGTTAAGGCTGTATTGATAGTTCTATAGTAACATAGATGGTCAGGCAATGCATTTCCAACCTCCAACTCTTAGTTACTAAACCATGAGTGGTTTAGATTCATAGGCAGGCTATACTGAAAGTGTTAATAAGAGGAGTACAACGCAGGAAGTGCCATGTTCCAACTCCAACTAAAAATGCTTAGAATGCAGGGGAAAGTATTTCATAGAGCACACTGTACTTTCACATACTTCCTGTGCGACCCTTGACCCTTCCTACCCAATCAAGGAGAAAGTTGCTCTTGACCACTGGAGGGGTGTGTGGCTGTGGGTTTGGGTCCTGTTGTTGAGCCTATTGCTTTGAGCATGGAGGCATTGACTGGTGGGAGTGCAGGGCCTGATCTCTGGGCTGTGGATCAGAGATACTGTATACTGGTTGACTGGTGGGAGTGCAGGGCCTGATCTCTGGGCTGTGGATCAGAGATACTGTATACTGGTTGACTGGTGGGAGTGCAGGGCCTGATCTCTGGGCTGTGGATCAGAGATACTGTATACTGGTTGACTGGTGGGAGTGCAGGGCCTGATCTCTGGGCTGTGGATCAGAGATACTGTATACTGGTTGACTGGTGGGAGTGCAGGGCCTGATCTCTGGGCTGTGGATCAGAGATACTGTATACCAGAAGGACAGGGAGGGGACCCAGCCGGGATACGGAGACAGGGGCCACAGCCCCTCTCTGATTACAGCCTTGGGGCTGAGGAAGAAGAGAGGCCACATAGTGTGGGTCTGGAGCTTAAAGGGTCGCTATTGAATCAAACATGCTACCAGCTTTCCAGGTTATGAGGGGTATGGCCTACCTTGTAGTCTATGTCCCAAATGCCACCCTATTTCCTACATAGTGCCCTGGTCAAAAGTAGTGCACTTATAAAAGAGAATAGGGTGCCATTTGGGACACAACCCTAGGCTGGTGCCACATTCTAGATGATAATGAATATAGAGGCTGAACGCCACCCATGTCTTTCTGCCTTTCAACCACTCCATGGACAAGAGCGGAGCTTGTAGCTCTGCCAAGGTCAGCTCCATTCATATGGCAGGGAGAGGAGCTTGTAGCTCTGCCAAGGTCAGCTCCATTCATATGGCAGGGAGAGGAGCTTGTAGCTCTGCCAAGGTCAGCTCCATTCATATGGCAGGGAGAGGAGCTTGTAGCTCTGCCAAGGTCAGCTCCATTCATATGGCAGGGAGAGGAGCTTGTAGCTCTGCCAAGGTCAGCTCCATTCATATGGCAGGGAGAGGAGCTTGTAGCTCTGCCAAGGTCAGCTCCATTCATATGGCAGGGAGAGGAGCTTGTAGCTCTGCCAAGGTCAGCTCCATTCATATGGCAGGGAGAGGAGCTTGTAGCTCTGCCAAGGTCAGCTCCATTCATATGGCAGGGAGAGGAGCTTGTAGCTCTGCCAAGGTCAGCTCCATTCATATGGCAGGGAGAGGAGCTTGTAGCTCTGCCAAGGTCAGCTCCATTCATATGGCAGGGAGAGGAGCTTGTAGCTCTGCCAAGGTCAGCTCCATTCATATGGCAGGGAGAGGAGCTTGTAGCTCTGCCAAGGTCAGCTCCATTCATATGGCAGGGAGAGGAGCTTGTAGCTCTGCCAAGGTCAGCTCCATTCATATGGCAGGGAGAGGAGCTTGTAGCTCTGCCAAGGTCAGCTCCATTCATATGGCAGGGAGAGGAGCTTGTAGCTCTGCCAAGGTCAGCTCCATTCATATGGCAGGGAGAGGAGCTTGTAGCTCTGCCAAGGTCAGCTCCATTCATATGGCAGGGAGAGGAGCTTGTAGCTCTGCCAAGGTCAGCTCCATTCATATGGCAGGGAGAGGAGCTTGTAGCTCTGCCAAGGTCAGCTCCATTCATATGGCAGGGAGAGGAGCTTGTAGCTCTGCCAAGGTCAGCTCCATTCATATGGCAGGGAGAGGAGCTTGTAGCTCTGCCAAGGTCAGCTCCATTCATATGGCAGGGAGAGGAGCTTGTAGCTCTGCCAAGGTCAGCTCCATTCATATGGCAGGGAGAGGAGCTTGTAGCTCTGCCAAGGTCAGCTCCATTCATATGGCTTCTACTCCTCTACAGTGAGAAGGAATGATGGAGGGGGGAATTTATTCCAATTTCACTTAGCTATACAAACACACACAGGACGTACGTAGGCTATATGGGACGACAGGTGTCATGTGAAAAGGCAGCCAGTGTAGGCCGAGTGTACAGCGGAAGAGATGGCTAGACCAGATTGTGGAGGAAAAACAAAACATATCTCTCTCTCTCTCTCTCTCTCTCTGTGTGTCTGTGGTTGACATCTGGTTGACATCTGGTTAACATCAAGTTGACACTTGTTGAGCGGCTAACCATTACTGCAGCAGAGAGCCCCATTTCACGTCACAGACCTTTCTAATGTGAAACAAGGGGGATGTTTCTTGAAAGGCTTCCATGCTGTGTCACTTAACTAGGTATGATCTGAGGAGAACCTAAAGACACACTTCAATCACTTGATGTGGAAAAGAGCCGAAAGGTGAAACCTCAGAGGACATAAACAGATGCTGTTGAGGGAGGCCCAGAGCTCTCAGGAATAGTTTCTCTAAAAAGCAATGCTTCTTTATTCAGATAGAAAAAGGATTGAACAATCGGTTTTTAAGTACTGGTTTGGGATGTGACTTTTGTGTCCTCTGACAGCTCAGGCCAGCACATCACATCAAATACAGGCCTATGATTCAACCACACAAAAATTATTTTTCCATTGAAATCTCCCTGTTTACCTAGACCACGGTCAGTTTGCAGTGAGGACAAGACATTCTTCAATAATCAATGACACATACAGGTATTGTTTTCAACATAAACATCAAATGTTATTATTCATTTAATGCCAGATGTGTCCTCTGACCAGAGCTAGAGGAGAGCTGACCAGATGTGTCCTCTGACCAGAGCTAGAGGAGAGCTGACCAGATGTGTCCTCTGAACAGAGCTAGAGGAGAGCTGACCAGATGTGTCCTCTGACCAGAGCTAGAGGAGAGCTGACCAGATGTGTCCTCTGACCAGAGCTAGAGGAGAGCTGACCAGATGTGTCCTCTGACCAGACCTAGAGAAGAGCTATGTTTAACAACACGATCCTTACTATGGCCCCCTCAAACATACCTTCAAACTGTTTTCTCTGAGGGAAGAGCACATGAAGGTTTAGGAAGCTGCCGTGTCAGCACTGTAGTAAGGACCATGCTCTGAAGTGCAGCTCCACGGAAGGGCTCTGTGCATTAGAGTCCTCTTGGGGTAGAGAGCTACCTCAGGTTTAATGAGTTCAGTAAAACAGCAGAGATGGCCTTCATTAGCTCACTGGGAGCATAGCACACACGCACATGCCACGGGTGCTTTCTATCCCCCCCTTCCCTGCGTTTTCATTCTCAAATTGAAAAGGTATTTTCTGGGTCGTAAATGTCTGCTGTGCAGGGATAGAACGAGTAAGGAACAGAAAAGACCTGAGGCAAAACCGTGGGTGAGATGGGTGGTATATAAACCTGGGCTGAACTAGGCTGGGTGGTGGTGGTATATAAACCTGGGCTGAACTAGACTGGGTGGTGGTGGTATATAAACCTGGGCTGAACTAGGCTGGGTGGTTGTGGTATATAAACCTTGGCTGAACTAGGCTGGGTGGTGGTGGTATATAAACCTGGGCTGAACTAGGCTGGGTGGTGGTGTTGTTATATAAACCTGGGCTGAACTAGGCTGGGTGGTGGTGTTGTTATATAAACCTGGGCTGAACTAGTCTGGGTGGTGGTGTTGTTATATAAACCTGGGCTGAACTAGGCTGGGTGGTGGTGTTGTTATATAAACCTGGGCTGAACTAGGCTGGGTGGTGGTGTTGTTATATAAACCTGGGCTGAACTAGGCTGGGTGGTGGTGTTGTTATATAAACCTGGGCTGAACTAGTCTGGGTGGTGGTGTTGTTATATAAACCTGGGCTGAACTAGTCTGGGTGGTGGTGTTGTTATATAAACCTGGGCTGAACTAGGCTGGGTGGTGGTGTTATATAAACCTGGGCTGAACTAGGCTGGGTGGTGGTGGTGTTATATATACCTGGGCTGAACTAGGCTGGGTGGTGGTGTTGTTATATAAACCTGGGCTGAACTAGGCTGGGTGGTGGTGGTGTTATATAAAACTGGTATAAAAACCTGGTATATATTTATGAGGGTCTGGCTATTTTCAGTAATGAGCCAGGGTACTAGCTACAGAAACACACTGATATGAAACCATGACTCGGCCCAGGAGTTTTTCCTGCTTCAGCTAACAGGATAAGGAAAAACTCCAGGCCCTAATAAGACTAATGTTTTTCCAACTTTATGGCAAAGTCTCTTATGAGAAAGCATTTCAGTGTAGTATTATGCATATGACAAATAAACTGAAGCTTGAAGCGGCCTAACCACACCAGAGACACGGCTGCGTTGGGTACCTTCTCTATTTCCCGGGCCTTGGCTGAGATGGCCAGCGCTCGGCGCTCCTGGAAGTCATCCAGGGTCTTGGGGGTCTCATCGATGGGGGACAGGCCCTCCTCACGCTCCCCCTCCAGGATATGAGCCTCCTCCTGGGGAAAGAGAGAAAGAAAGAGAGAACGAAAGAAGAAAAATAACGAAAGAAGAAAAAGAACAAAAGAAGAAAGAGAACAAAAGAAGAAAGAGAACGAAAGAAGAAAGAGAACAAAAGAAGAAAGAGAACAAAAGAAGAAAGAGAACGAAAGAAGAAAGAGAACGAAAGAAGAAAGAGAACGAAAGAAGAAAAAGAACAAAAGAAGAAAAGAAGAAAAAGAGAACGAAAGAAGAGAGAAAGGTAGCATGGTCACTCTACTGTCTGAAGAAAGGATTTCTGAATATTGATTCATCCTAAGCTAAGTTTATATTCATTTATTTCATTATTATCCAAGTGTGAATTTAAAGTTGAATTTAAAACCAAAACCTCACTTTAAAAACATAAAGTACTTCTGCATTGTCCACTCTGCTATCATTGCCAGTGAATGGATAGGAGTGTTCCCCTCAAACAGTGTGGTCATACCCAAACAGTCAAAAACACACACAGTACTCTAGTCAGTATCCAAGTGGAGCATTCCCTCCTTTTAAGTCTCAGCTAGACTCTGCAACTGTGCATCATGGGAAATGTTTAAATAACCCCACAGAGAAATAGCAAAAACAAAATGAGATGGAGTGCATTGCATAAAGTCAAATAGCAGAGCTCCAACTAACCCTCTATAGTAGAGAGAGAGAGAGAGAGATCAGCCAGCCAAGCAGTTTTATCCCTCCCTACCCACTGGGATAAAATAATCTGGCCACAGCTGCATGTTTCAGAGGACAGGGAGGAACGAGGCCAACGTAGATCATTACTTCTATACTGCTGGATCTCTCAGTCTCTCTCTTTCTAACCTCTCTCCCTGTGCATCACTCATTCCTCATTTTCCATTGTACTTTAAGGGGCTAGCTAGGGGACTGGGGAAGCAGAGAGCTGGCTACGCTTCATTAAATACGCTCATTCTGGAGAGAGGAAGCAAGTTAAGAGAGTCGAGTAATGCATTAGTGACCCTCCGTCCTTCCAAAAGAAAAGTGATAAAAAATATATGAAAATGGGGGATCACAAAACAAGAATGCAGGAGGGAGGGGCACAGGAAGAGAGCGAGTGGGGTTCTAAAAAATATATCTGATGTGAAAAGATCTGGTCAAAATACCAATTAGTGGAAAAAAGATCAGAATTGTGCTGCCTGTGTAAACGGAGCCAGACTCTCTCTCCCAGTCCCACATTAATGTCCATCCTTCAAGAACACATAAAGAAACCATAAGCATCCCAGATATGTATAAGCCTGAGCAGTTACCCTTGGAGAGCTGGTGACTGTGTTCTCCTAAGGATAACTCCCAAAAGCAAGAGTGTTTGTTGAACCTACACGGTCTCCCATTAAAATGAGTTTACTAATGGCAGAGCTCTTTGATCTTGGCTAAGGTTCTGGGTTCTAAACCAGGGAGTGTGGAGGAGAGGGGAACACACCGCCTGCCTGCCTGCCTGCCTGCCTGCCTGCCTGCCTGCCTGCCTGATGTGACAAGATCAAACAGAGGGTTGGAGGGGTGAAGAGGGGGTTGCGGGACTCTCACTAAAAAAAATAGACTTTCATCGCAGAGGGTTTATTGGTGGGTGCGCACACGCACACACACACACACACACACACGATTTCCAAGGGAGGTACCATGCAGTGTGGGAATTCAGATCTCTGGGAGGATAAAGCTTCAGAAAGTATCTGGCTAGTTTCAAACGGTTGTTTAAATGTCAACCCAATCAAAAGGATGATCCTACCCCAAGGATACAACAAATATTTACTAACACAACTGGCATCAGATGCTTGACAGTGTTTGAACAGTTCTAAGATGTTCCGGAATAGTTTGTTAAGAGGTTTGTTTGTTAGAGATTATATGATGAAACAGAGACCACAGTTAATGTAGCGTCACTAGTGTGCCAGGCAGCTCTATGTATTCAGTATGGCGGAGCATCAGGCAGCTCTATGTATTCAGTATGGCGGAGCATCAGGCAGCTCTATGTATTCAGTATGGCGGAGCATCAGGCAGCTCTATGTATTCAGTATGGCGGAGCATCAGGCAGCTCTATGTATTCAGTATGGCGGAGCATCAGGCAGCTCTATGTATTCAGTATGGCGGAGCATCAGGCAGCTCTATGTATTCAGTATGGCGGAGCATCAGGCAGCTCTATGTATTCAGTATGGCGGAGCATCAGGCAGCTCTATGTATTCAGTATGGCGGAGCATCAGGCAGCTCTATGTATTCAGTATGGCGGAGCATCAGAGATACATGGCGTGTGGTAATAGAGACAGTGCCAGGTAATAGAGACAGTGCCAGGTAATAGAGACAGTGTCAGTGTAGTGAACATGGCGTGATCAATGATGCTGATGACACTCATACCCTTGCAGACACAGACGTAAAGACAGACACAGACCCACTGACAATGACAAAGCAATGTAGAGACAGACACAGTGGGGTGGGAGGAGCATGTTAAACAACTCCATCAGGCTGTGTCAGCATGAGAGCGTTGTGACAGTTATTTTTCCTCCCATCAAGTGATTACACTAACACTCAGGTCAGTATCGCTTTAGTCTTCAAGAGAAAGGCAGAGGAAACAACTAATTCATGTTGAGTATCTCCATGGGGAGTCCATCTCCACTCAGCCAGTCCACCTAGTATATCTCCATGGGGAGTCCAGCTCCACTCAGTCAGTCCACCTAGTATATCTCCATGGGGAGTCCAGCTCCACTCAGTCAGTCCACCTAGTATATCTCCATGGAGAGTCCAGCTCAACTCAGTCAGTCCACCTAGTATATCTCCATGGGGAGTCCAGCTCCACTCAGTCAGTCCACCTAGTATATCTCCATGGAGAGTCCAGCTCCACTCAGTCAGTCCACCTAGTATATCTCCATGGGGAGTCCAGCTCCACTCAGTCAGTCCACCTAGTATATCTCCATGGAGAGTCCAGCTCCACTCAGTCAGTCCACCTAGTATATCACCATGGAGAGTCTAGCTCCACTCAGTCAGTCCACCTAGCTGTTACTCCCTTCTCTACCATATTACCTTATCCTCAAAGCTAACACCTAATGGGTTTCATGACTCATTCACCAGCCCCCTCTGACCTTATTGTTTAAATATACCACACACTGACATGACTTGAACCATGAACCACTAACTATAGTGGTGGCGCTTTCCTTTTGCCCCAGGGTGTTTTTAATGTGTCAAACACTTCATCAGCAGAACTCACCTTTGTGGACGCTGTGCTCTGAGGTGACCCGTCCTGAGAATGACCAGGGGGCCTGTCTTTGTCTGGAGAGGGAGAGAGAAAGAGAGGAACACAACAGAGTAAGAGTCTGAGGGGTGGAGGAGGGAGTGGGTTGAGGAGCGAGTCATTCAGAAAATCAGACCTCGAGCCAGTCCAATGAAAAAGACCACTTAGCGTATAGTGGGAGCTTATTGGTGGTAATAAAGGTGTTTCACATGTTCTGACACAGCCAGGTAGGTTCCTGTGGGAGGGGACAGGGGTATACAGCACACCTGGTCTACACAGCCAGGTAGGTTCCTGTGGGAGGGGACAGGGGTATACAGCACACCTGGTCTACACAGCCAGATGCTCTCCTCTGCTCTCCATCCACCACTACATTGGATCTTTCCTTTGTACAGCTCCTGTTGTTATTTTGGGTGTGTGGAAAACCTCTAGTTCTACTCCTCTCTGTCCAGGCTTCTCCCCTCCCATCCCCTCCGCACTGACCACATCCTGTGGATGGTTGCATAATAAGCCTAGGGGGAACTGCACTATGAGACACCATGCAGGCTAGTTAGACTTGGGGAATTTTTTAACTGCTTGATACTACATGCCCTCATTCGTCCATTGGCACTCTCCTCTTTCCGTCTCTTGCTCTCTCACTCGTTCTCTCTGAGCCACTCCCTCAGTGTTGCCAGAGGCTTGATGCCCAAGCAGCAGTCGATGCCCAGTGGGCACCACCCCAGGCGCCATGGCCAATTACCCATTAGGCCCATGTCTGTCACTTCAAAGACCATGCTCAGACACTCAGAGTAGAAATTCAAATGACTGGTTCCATATTTTATTAAGAAGAGGGTCCCTTCACCATTACATTACATTATTCAGATGCATTTAAATTCTGATGGCGGATATGTTTTGAATTACATTCTTTCTAGTGGAGCGATGTGTGTGACTGTGTCGAATCTGTTTGACCTACTTTTTGTATGTTGAACAGAATGAATTTCCATGTTATCAAAAACACTCCATAACTGACTGTGAAAGTGGGATCGAGAGAGAGAGAGAGAGAAAGACGAGAGAGAGCGAGCGAGCGAGAGCGAGTGGGTGGAGGATATTAGTTTTGTCTTGCCCCCGGAAACAGGTTTGGATTGAATACTTGAATAGTGACTGGGGTTTGACAGAGCCAACATGGTGGCCAGTAACATCCCTCTCCCACACTAACATGTCTACCCACACAGCAGTTACATCCATTAGAGAGAGTAGACACCCTACTCCTTCCTCTTTTCCTCCACACACACGACCCGCCAGCGTTTTATGATCCATAACAAAGTGGCAGAGAGAGCGTGAAGAGGGCAGGCCAGCCGACCAATTAGCAACGCTCTCTCTCAGGTTACCTCAGCTGAAACAGACCCAGAAGGACAAAGACCTTTACAGAAAACTTCAAACCTCCTTGATTATGGGCTGAGCTGGCCATAGGGTTGAAACATTGGTTTACGGTTAAAACGTATTTTATATATCAATTAAACTTTGTGGTTAAACCTTGTGGGAGTTCGATCAAGGCGTTAAATAACCATTCAGCCATACTAAGACCTTGGTTAGATCGATAGTGTGTCATTAAAGCCACAGGACAGAAGTCTTAGGATGAAATAACAGTAATCCAACATTTATTCTTGAGACACATTACTGTTCATAGTTACAGTATGTTTATTCTCTGCACTAAAACACACTATAGTCTCTAGAAGCCATCTACGGTTCCTGTCTTCACTGTACTTACCAGCCACCCTGCTCTCACAAAACTCTTCACACCCCGAGAGACCATGGAGAACAGAACATGGACGCCACTAAGACTATAATCACATAGGCCTGTAGCCAGCTGGGAACGGCTCCTGTTCACTAATGAGCTACTATAGATGGTGAATATGGCCGTTAGAACTAATACATGGATGATGAATCATCATGCCCTTCAAGGGAAGCTTTCTTTCAGCGGAAGACACAATCACACCTACGGCTGATTCACACCACAGGGCGACCCAAACTGGACGCTGCTGGCTCCAGATTGTCCTTTCCAGCACAGTACCAGCGACTAAGGTGGATGTGAAACCACACCGGCCTGGTTGGACCCTAGAATGTGAATTAGGTACGACCGTATGAAGTGTAAAGAGAGTTAGTAGTACATGCTACACACTGCATATTAAGATTAATATTATCGGAGGGTAGGTACTTACTCTTCTGCTGGGCGGGGTGGGGGAGACCCTTGGCTCTGTCTGGAGAGTAGCTCCTGCTACTAACGGTGGAGCCGGACCGGCTGTGAGGGGAGGGGGGGACGTCTGTTCTCAGGGGAGGCAAGGGACCTTTCCTTCTGTAGGTGAGAGAGACAAGGGGGATTTGAGTCACTTGTAGACACTCTTAGTGACTTATACATTCAAATAAAAATGACAAAATAGAAGACGGAGAGAGATCAGCTTCTTCACGTATGTAGAGTCTGACACCAACAAGCTGCTGAACAGCTTCTATCCCCATGCCATAAGATGCTAAATAGCTAACTAAATAGGTATCAAAATGGCTACACAGACTGAGTTGACTCTTGTATTTTATTCTTGTCTCTACACACACCCTGCACATAGTAAATATGGAACTGACCCCGTACATAGTATGCTTACTTACTTAATAGTGTTCTTCTTATTTGTATATCTTTGTTCTACCTCATGTTGTTTTCTTATTACGTTGTTATTGATTACTGCATTGTTGGGGTTAGCGCTCCAAGAAAGGCATTTCACTGTAGTTGTGCACGTTACATTAATACTTAAAACTGAAACACTAGTATAACCAACTGAATAAGTTAGTAATGGTAGTCTCAGACAGACACATACCCTCTGTCCAGTTAGTAATGGTAGTCCCAGACAGATACATACCCTCTGTCCAGTTAGTAATGGTAGTCCCAGACAGATACATACCCTCTGTCCAGTTAGTAATGGTAGTCCCAGACAGATACGTACCCTCTGTCCAGTTAGTAATGGTAGTCCCAGACAGATACGTACCCTCTGTTCAGTTAGTAATGGTAGTCCCAGACAGATACATACCCTCTGTCCAGTTAGTAATGGTAGTCCCAGACAGATACGTACCCTCTGTTCAGTTAGTAATGGTAGTCCCAGACAGATACGTACCCTCTGTCCAGTTAGTATTGGATAGTACCACCAGACAGATACGTACCCTCTGTCCAGTTAGTATTGGATAGTACCACCAGACAGATACGTACCCTCTGTCCAGTTAGTAATGGTAGTCCCAGACAGATACATACCCTCTGTCCAGTTAGTATTGGTAGTCCCAGACAGATACATACCCTCTGTCCAGTTAGTAATGGTAGTCCCAGACAGATACGTACCCTCTGAACCAGTTAGTAATGGTAGTCCCAGACAGATACGTACCCTCTGTCCAGTTAGTAATGGTAGTCCCAGACAGATACGTACCCTCTGTCCAGTTAGTAATGGTAGTCCCAGACAGACACATACCCTCTGTCCAGTTAGTAATGGTAGTCCCAGACAGATACATACCCTCTGTCCAGTTAGTAATGGTAGTCCCAGACAGATACATACCCTCTGTCCAGTTAGTAATGGTAGTCCCAGACAGATACGTACCCTCTGTCCAGTTAGTAATGGTAGTCCCAGACAGATACGTACCCTCTGTTCAGTTAGTAATGGTAGTCCCAGACAGATACATACCCTCTGTCCAGTTAGTAATGGTAGTCCCAGACAGATACGTACCCTCTGTTCAGTTAGTAATGGTAGTCCCAGACAGATACGTACCCTCTGTCCAGTTAGTATTGGATAGTACCACCAGACAGATACGTACCCTCTGTCCAGTTAGTATTGGATAGTACCACCAGACAGATACGTACCCTCTGTCCAGTTAGTAATGGTAGTCCCAGACAGATACATACCCTCTGTCCAGTTAGTATTGGTAGTCCCAGACAGATACATACCCTCTGTCCAGTTAGTAATGGTAGTCCCAGACAGATACGTACCCTCTGAACCAGTTAGTAATGGTAGTCCCAGACAGATACGTACCCTCTGTCCAGTTAGTAATGGTAGTCCCAGACAGATACGTACCCTCTGTCCAGTTAGTAATGGTAGTCCCAGACAGATAAGTACCCTCTGTCCAGTTAGTATTGGATAGTACCACCAGACAGATACGTACCCTCTGTCCAGTTAGTATTGGATAGTACCACCAGACAGATACGTACCCTCTGTCCAGTTAGTATTGGATAGTACCACCAGACAAATACGTACCCTCTGTCCAGTTAGTAATGGTAGTCCCAGACAGATACGTACCCTCTGTCCAGTTAGTAATGGTAGTCCCAGACAGATACGTACCCTCTGTCCAGTTAGTAATGGTAGTCCCAGACAGATACGTACCCTCTGTCCAGTTAGTAATGGTAGTCCCAGACAGATACGTACCCTCTGTCCAGTTAGTAATGGATAGTACCACCAGACAGATACGTACCCTCTGTCTAGTTAGTAATGGTAGTCTCAGACAGATACGTACCCTCTGTCCAGTTAGTAGTGGATAGTACCACCAGACAGATACGTACCCTCTGTCTAGTTAGTGATGGTAGTCTCAGACAGATACGTACCCTCTGTCTAGTTAGTGATGGTAGTCTAAGACAGATACATACCCTCTGTCCAGGTTGAGGATGGCCTGCATAAGGGTGTCGTCGCCCCCCTCTGGGACCACAGCAGACAGGGAGCGGGATGCAGGGTACATCCCCTGAGCCCTGACGCTGGGGGGAGGGGGCGCTGCACGGCCACCGCTTCTGGGTGGAAAGACAATCACACATCAAGCACCACATCTCATCGGCAGACTGCACACACCAGGTTTAATAAGAGGTTTAAAACAGTACATCAGTGGAAGCAGTAGACTATTTCTTAACCAAAGTTCACCATCACGTTGCATCCTGGGATAGAAAAGGTAGGAGGGGAATGTCTTGGAGTCCTTGCCACTAGCCTACATCTGCTGTTCAGCAAAGCTTTCCATCTGACCTCATTTTAGAGGGACTGCTGAACAAGACTGCTTCAACTGCCATTTGACTGTAGGCACTGAGCACTAATAAGTATCTAGTAGTTCCACTTCATTCAGAGAAACCAGGCTTTGAAACTTTCATATGGAGAATTTGAGTTTAATCCAGGTACTTGGAGCCTGTAGTGCTGACAGGACAGACACGGACGGGGGGGTAGAGAGAGGGGTGACCCTGTGGTCGTAGGGGTGAAGGTCTTAGACAAGTGAGACAGACTCCAAGACACCGGGCCAAGGCAGATGGCATACAGATGAGGTACCACATCATCAGAACACAATCTGAGCCCCAAACCTGAACAATATGTCCATGTCCTCTCATGTCTGACACTGTAAAATGAGGAACGAGTGCTGCGACAGATGAAGACTGAAAATGCACAAGAAAATCACATCAACGAATCTTCCTAAATGTATTGGGACAGAAACCTAACCAACTACATATTAGCTAAATATATTTAGGCTAAACGGTATTTCTATCTGGTTTTAATGACTGTGTTAAAACTCTCTGAGCAAAAGCTAAGCCTTAGATGTTTAATCTTCCTAAACACACATCTGTGTTAGCAGCAGTAAAACCATTGACATTAGTTTACCCTCCAGCCCTCTCTCTCCTCTCCTGTTGTGACTGCTGATCTCCTCTGGTTTGGTGCCCTCACTGATTACGTGCCACTTATACGACAGGCTGTAGAACGACCCAGCCAGCCAGGCAGGCAGGCCCAGGGGCAGGAGGGGGTATAAACAAATTAAAAGGCACCTGGTCTCAGGAACCCCAGCCTGAAACCTAGACCTTGCCCCCCCCCTCACCATCCGCCAACCAACCAGCAGCTTGGAGTAAAAACTTTAATGACCCAGGGGATGCATCCCAAATGGCACCCTATTCCCTACATAGTGCACTGTGGGCTCTGGTCTAAAGTAGTGCACTATAGAGGGGAACGGGTGCCATTTGGGACGCACCCAGGGTGTTGTTTGAAGGGTACATGACCTCGTCCGACCCTATCCATGCACAAAGCAAATGACCACATGTCTGTCTTTACTGCTACTTAAACCTCCCACTTCTGAACTGTAACAATGGCTCCTGGCTGTTTAACAGTGGGCTCTAACTGACCAAACTGACCAAGGGGGTGAAAGTAATAGCATAGGTCTTGAATTAGAGACTGTTGTTAAAGTGGAAAATATGTTCTTAAATTGCTGCTATGATGACTAAGGTGGTTGCTCTCCCTCTTAAACCTGTGGTTAATGTATTCTACACATAGCGGTCTTCAAATCCTTCAGAATGATTTAACGTACTTCCAAACTACTACCTGGATGTACATGATCGGTGATCAAGAACGGAGGACTCAGTCTAATGAGTTCTGTCCTGTTGATTATAGTTCAGGTCAAGAGTGCAATTGCGTGAGAAATACCGTTTGAACATCAATCAACTTCAGGTTGAATCAGACTAAGCAATCTCTCAGTCACTTTATGAGTGCTTAGCTCTACACTGTCACTAAGGCAAACAATAAACAGCCAGAGCTAACTACCCAGACTGCACTTGGGCCTCGGGCGTGTGTGACTATCATAAACTCTCAATACTAACTTGATTTATCGCAGTAATTACTTTCTCTATTATTTCACCTGAGGAACTGAAGAAGGTGTGAGAATAAAATCCTACAGCCTTGAAGACCTTGGCCTTTAAAATAACAGGTCAGTGCTGCTGCTGCACGTATGTAACTCTCCGGGCCCCGGGACAGTCACAGAACCCTTCTCAGCCACACTCTGGCCAATGGTGTAGTGTAGTGACTGCCTTATACAGTTGTAACAAGACCTATGTCCTCTTATGACTCCTGACATAGTGTTGGTGCCATTGTTATCCCGGTGCGTTCCTTCACCTCCATCATGTCAGGTTGCACCAGACGCAGAGTGAGACAGACAGATAGGGTTTTAAAGACTAGTAGGCGACCCCGGGCTGCCACAAGGAATGGTCCGCTCATTGTGGTGTAGACCTGGGTTCAAATCACATTTGAAATCTTTTCAGTGTTTTCTCTAGTCTTCCTGGAGTGCCAGATGGGCGCGGGTTTGTGGTTTTGGGACTATTTTATGCAGCCATTAAGCCAGGAAAGGCTCTATCAAGCCCATATAAGATATTTGAAATGATTTCAAATACCATTTGAACCCAGGTGTGGCGTGATGTAAAAGCAGAGAGGCAGCAGTAGACCCTGAGGTGTTTCTGTGTCTCTCTCCCAGTCCCAGGAGAGAGCTATATGAGCAGAGAGGTGGACGGGGGGCCAATGAGGGCCAAACCTGATGCGTGTGTGATTATGTTCTGGTACTAGGTAACCATTTCACACAGACTATATGCAAATCAGTAGACAAGACATGGGCTTCAGTCTACAGGGCTGATTGGGGAGGCTATGTCAAAAAGATTGGTTGTCATGGTAAACAAGTGGAGAAACAATGGCATCTTTTTCTGGGTGGGGGGGGGGGGGGGTCCTTGTAGTGAAACAGAACAGTGAGCGAAGTGATCAGTCTGGTTGTACCTGGATTAAACTCAAATTCTCCTGATGAAAGTTTCAAAACAAATATCCAGGTGTGTGTGTGTGACATAGTTGTGCCTACCTGAAATCCATCTGGCGTGCTGAGTGGGGGTCCTCTCTAGGTGCTCTAGAGGGGTAGGGGTCTGGCTAGAAGACAGACGCAGGGAATTACTTTTATTGTTTAAAATGAACCTGTTACTACATGGGGGGGGCTGGCAGTACTGAACAACATATCTGTAGGTGTCCCATTATGAAAAACAAAATATCATACTGCTGTTGATTACACTGTATTTTCTCAAATATTATTTTCTAATCCTCTGTAAGCACCAATGAAAGTGATTGAAAGAGCATCTTCTAGTCGACTGTTAATTACTTCAACGTGTAATTCTTTATCTGAACACCAAGTGGCGTCAGAGGTTGAAATAAACTCATCCTCATAGAGTTGGTGGTGTATATAATGGATTTCTAGCTGTACTATAATCATATACCCTATAACTTTAGCACTGACTGTACTCTGACCTAAATTCAGTATTTCAATCAAATGTATTCATAAAGCCCTTTTTACATCAGCAGATGTCACAAAGTGTCTATACAAACCCAGACAAGCAATGAAGATGTAAAACCACTTCCATTGTGGTGTACACATTCTACTCTGGCAGAGAAATATCTCTTGCAGTTTCTCAAATCATACTAATGCAACCAATATGGGGAACATTCTTTTGTGCTTGTAAACCCAGCATGTACAGTACATTGATGTGCAGATATTATGCTTCCTCGGCATAAGTCTTAATTGTGTGTGTGTAGAGTAAGGGTTTATTCATTGTATGACAACAAGACACTTACTCTCCGAGAAGGTGGAACACCTCTGCGCTCGTTAGGAAAATGAACGCCGTCTCCATGGTAGCCTCTTTGATCCTCGCCATGGTAACCTCGAGGGCCTCCATTTGGATAAAAGCGAGGCCCGTCGTACTCAAATCCTCGATTGTACTCCTCGTCTGGCCTTCCGAAACCAGCCGGCCTCCTCTCTACAGGCCCTGCTCCAGCTGATCTGGGATATGGGGCCTACAATCAATTACATTTTGATGTGAAAGAAGATAAAGAGAAATGAGATTAGGTTTATGTCCTCTAGAAAGACGTTTACTTTTATTATTTCTAGATTACAATTTTAATTTGAGAAAAATCATGTTATTTTCAGTGAATCATTGAATTCATGTAATTCTCAGGATGGAAACAAGGCGGAGTTGTTCTGTGGAGCTCAGGAACGCTCAACTCCTTTCTATTATAGTGGCAAGAAAAAGTATGTGAACCCTTTGGAATTACCTGGATTTCGGCATAAATTGCTCATAACATTGTATCTAATCTTCATCTAAGTCACAACAATAGACAAACACAGTGTGCTTAAACTAATAACACACAAATTATTGTATTTTTGTATATTGAACACATAATTGAAACATTCACAGTGTAGGTTGGAAAAGGTATTTGAAACCCTAGGCTAATGACTTCTCCAAAAGCTAATTGGAGTCCAATCAATGAGATGAGATTGGAGATGTTGGTTAGAGCTGACCTGCCCTATAAAAATTACTCACACAATTTGAGTTAGCTATTCACAAGAAGCATTGCCTGATGCGAACCATGCCTCGAACAAAAGAGATCTCAGAAGACCTAAGATTAAGAATTGTTGAAAAATTGTTGAAAAGTTTCAAAAGTATCTCTAAAAGCCTTGATGTTCATCAGTCCATGGTAAGACAAATTATTTATAAATGGAAAAAAGTTCAGCACTGTTGCTACTTTCCCTAGGAGTGGTCGTCCTGCAAAGATTACTGCAAGAGCACACTGCAGAATGCTCAATGAGGTTAAGAAGAATCCTAGAGTGTCAGCTAAAGACTTACAGAAATCTCTGGAACATGCTAACATCTCTGTTGACCAGTCTACGATATGTAAAACACTAAACAAGAATGGTGTTCATGGGAGGACACCCCGGAAGAAGCCCCTTCTGTCCAGAAAAAACATTACTGCACATCTGAAGTTCGCAAAAGAGCACCTTTTTTTGGAGGACAGATTCAACTAAAGTTGAGTTGTTTGGAAGGAACATGTTTGGAGAAAAAAAGGCACAGCACACCAACATCAAAACCTCATCCCAGCTTTGGTGTATGGTGGAGGGAGCATCATGGTTTGGGACTGCTTTGCTGCACCAGGGCCTGGACAGCTTGCTATCATCGACGGAAAGATGAATTCCCAAGTTTATCAAGACATTTTGCAGGAGAATGTAAGGCTATCTGTCCACCAAATGAAGCTCAACATAAGAGAGGGTGAAGCAACAGGACAACCACCCAAAACACAGAAGTAAATCAACAACAGAATGGTTTCAACAGAATAATATAAGCCTTCTGGAGTGGCCCAGTCAGAGTCCTGACCTCAACCCGATTGAGGTGCTTTGGCATGACCTCGAGAGCGGTTCACACCAGACATACCAAGAATATTGCTGAACTGAAACAGTTTTGTAAAGAGGAATGGTCAAAACTTCCTCCTGACCGTTGTGTAGGTCTGATCCACAACTATAGTAAACGTTTGGTTATTGCTGCCAACCATTTATTAAATCCAAGGGTTCACTTACTTTTCCCACCCTGCACTGTGAATTCTTACACAGTGTGTTCAATAAAGACATGAAAATGTATAATTGATTGTGTGTTCTTATTTTAAGCAGACTGTGTTTGTCCATTCTGACTTTGATGAAGATCAGATAAAATGTTATGGCCAATTTATGCAGAAATCCAGGTAATTCCAAAGGGTTCACATATTTTTTCATGACACCGTCTATCACGGCAGAGTTGTTCTGTGGAGCTCAGGAACACTCAACTACTTCCTCTTATATCAAGGTGGAGTGGAGTATTGATAACTAGTCGCGAGAATTTGCTAGCAACGACATTGAGTCACCATCAGTCGATACTTTGTATTTGTATTCTGAAAACACTTACCTGTACAACTGCAGGTGCTGAAGAGCATACTTTTATTAAATACAACCACTGACGTTTTCCTAATTTGTGTTGCTCAACTTTTGTGCCAGTTGAATCTCAGCTGACGTAGTACGTCAAGGCCACTAGAACCCAAATTAGGAAAAAGTCAATGGTTGTATTCGATAAAAGTTTTTGTTAAAAGTATGAATTTCAACACCCCACGGAAGGATCGATAAGTGTTTACAGAATTGAAATTTTCACAAGTGATGGCGACTCAATGTTGCTAGCAAATCAGGCGACCGGTTATAAATACTCAACTCTGCCTCGATATAATAGAAAGGAGTTGAGCGTTCCTCAGCTAGGTTCTGTTAAGTATTATAATGGAAAGTAAATTAGTACAATAAGTATATAAACCGAATAAAAATGTTATACAGAAGAAGAAAAAAAACTCACCGCTCTGTCTGGTAGGAAGCGTTCCTCATAGACATCCCTTATGTTTCTGTCTCTCCTGTAAGCCACTGCAAGAAAACAGCAGGGGAGTTTTACACCGTTAACGACAATCAATCAAAACTGTGGTAGGTGTTCATGAATATGCCTACATGTGAGAGGACCTGTTGGAATTGTTGAGTATGCAAGATAAAGCAAGATATTTTCCACTTACTTGTTTTGTCTGGTCAAGTCTATGTAGTAGTATTGGGAGTGGGTAGTATAGACAGTCAGTTCTAACTGGGGAAAAGAGAAGATGTGACGTGTTAGTTTGACAATACTGCAAGGTGTGCACATTAACGATTAACATTCAGGTTAGGAAATCCCAGGCATAGGTCTATGTCAATACAGTACGTGTGATAGTATGGAAGTTACAGTAGCTAATAACTAGCAGCTAGCTCTGATCCAGGAGTCCTGGCAGGACGTTAGCGAACGTTCCCCAGGAGGCTGAGCCATAACCTTTGGATTAGCGTTAGCAAGCCGCACTAACGCCCTAGTTAGTAGCTAGCTACTACTTATCGTCTGTCAAACAAACCTTCAAACATTGAGATTGGTGATATAAAAACACTTGCTAATTAACTACCGTATTTAATAACTAACGTTGTTCTAATGTACATTTAGCAGGTTGTGTACAGTTGACTGCTAAGTAGGCATGCTTACGTTAGCTACATGCTGAAGCTAGTCCAGAGTCCCATGCTGAGGTAATTTGCTCATTCCGAAAACAGTATTTATAACAAATACATATATACTAACACAAACATGTAGACACGTCATAAACGATGCCCACGTTGGAGAAAATAAAGTAGTCTTCACAAAATATGGGAAAACAAGCTCACCATTTCCTACTTTTCAACTTCTTCCGGTTGGCGCATGAACACACTGCATTTTGATTGGCTTGACAAATAGTCCGTCACGTGAAACGTCATATTCCTGTGACGACGAGCAGTTCTCGTTTGTTTTTGGCACCTAGCTAGTAAACACGTTACTGAGATTTAATAACTAATCAAATGCAACATATTTACCTTTTTTTTGGGGCCTACACCACTCAATAACTATACATCACCAATGTTGTCTCTCTAGGTAAGTGATTTATTCGATTCCTTTAATGTGTATTTCCATGTAATAGACATCTAATTCGAGCTAGCATCATGGCTAGCTTGCATATCGCTGAATTAAATGAATAACTAACTAGCTAACTTCAATCGGATTATTCATCACCATGAATCTGTTTTCAGTGTCTGTCTCACTCTGATAGTGAAGTCAAAGATGAGTGGTGGTTTGGCTCCCAGTAGAAGCACAGTCTATGTGTCCAACCTGCCCTTCTCTCTAACCAACAGTGATCTACACAAGGTAATGCGATAAAACTACTAAACCCCTCCCTATCACTAACTCCCAAGGTTATGATCCTGATGTTTTCTGCCATTTGGAAAAATGACCAAATAATGTCTTGGATCTTTTAATTTCAGCTTTTCACCAAATATGGAAAAGTTGTGAAGTAAGTTACCGGTATCAAAAAATAATGAACTAAACTAAGCTCAAATACAAACCCCAAAATTGTCACATGCTTCGTAAACTAACATTGAAATTCCTAGTTACGGGTATGTATGTATATTTTCCAAATTGAAATAGTGACAGTGAATAACAAAAAATCGATAGCTATATGTTGTTATTGTGATTATCAGAGAAGATAATGATTGTCTCATGCTTTCAGGGTGACAATAGTAAAAGATAAAGAAACACGCAAAAGTAAAGGTGTGGCTTTTGTGCTCTTCCTGGACAAAGAGTCTGCACAGAGCTGCTTTAGATCACTCAACAACAAACAGGTGGGCATTTCTCCTCCCTGTTTTCATAAAAAGTCACATATCTGATGTGTTGTTTTTGCATCAAAGTCCCCCTCTTTTTCGCCCGCAGTTGTTTGGCAGAACAGTGAAAGCGAGCATTGCTATCGACAATGGCCGAGCAACTGAATTTATCAGGAGGCGAAACTACACAGACAAGTCCAAATGTTATGAATGTGGGGTAAGTTGATACTGTCTGCTTAGATAAGCCATCTCCTTTTCCCTCTTCATCCATCTGGAATGTGTAGCCAGATGTTAGCGCTATTTATACTGTATTTCTGTCGTTTCCACTTCATAGGATACAGGGCACTTAAGCTATGCATGTCCCAAAAACTTGCTTGGTGAAAGAGAACCCCCGAAGAAGAAAGAGAAGAAGAAGAAGAAAAAGGTTGAAGAGCCAGATGAAGTGTAAGTATCTTATCAGGACATTGATGCCACTCTCTTGTGTTCTCAAACGGCTATGACCGTGGTCAACAGCAGCGTGTCCTTGATATTAACAGTAACTGTTCTATTTCAGTTGGACTTTAGTTCACAGATTCTTTGTTTGATTGTGATGTCATATTTCTCATTGTTTGTGAAGTCCTATGTCTGTGTGTTGGTTTCTATGACGTTTCTTCTTTTTCCTCTGTCGTTTCCAGAGAAGAGGAGGAAAGTGAGGAAGAGGGTGAGGACCCAGCTCTTGACAGCTTAAGTCAAGCCATAGCTTTCCAGGTTAGTGCACAATGTACTTTAAGTTGGGGGAAGTTAGTAGGCTACCCTCTATTTACTTGGTATTTGCATTACAATCATGCAAAATGTGTCCTTATCCAAAACCTCTTCTAAAATCACATACGGGATCATGTGTTCCGCAGCAAGCACGACTTGAGGAGGAGCAGCATAGGCGACAGCAGACGGCCTTCGTGGCTGAGGAGGCCGGTCAGGCCTCCACATCAGATGACTCCAAGAAACCCAGGATCAAAAAGAGTGCCTACTTCAGTGATGAGGAAGAACTGAGTGACTGAGAAAATGTCACAGATATAATTCAGACTCTTGAGTAGCAAATATTAGAAAATGGACGGGGACATTCTGTTGGTCAAGATCTGCAAGGGCATCATCAACCTGAGCAAAGATGAAGCATGTGTTTGATGAAAAGGGTTACAGTGTACAAGGTTGAAGTCCTCAACTGTTTCTGCAACCATATTGTTTTTTTTTGTTTTGTACTTTGATCCTTAGAGTCCTTATTATGAGGACTCAACCGCTGTTCTTCTGAGGCATTGGCAGAATGTGAAGGAAGATGGATTGACCGGCCTTTCGTGTGTTTGTGATGTTTTCTTTTGAACAGATTTGTAAATATAGCATAGTTGTTGTATTGTATTTTTTTCACCCTTCCTGTGTATGTCAACATTAGGGAAATACAACTATTCCATTTCAAGATGGCCTTCCACATCCCCATCTTTAGGTGAATGCACAATTTATTTGAAAACTATATTGAAACATTAGTGAACACCACAGGTAGTATGTTTTTTTTCTCTCACAATAATGAACCACACTTTTGCTGGTAAATAGGAATAAAGAACATTCAAGTCATGAACATTCCTTCCTGTATTTCAATATCCATCACAACTCCCCATCCACCATCTGCTAACCAAAGACACAGCACAGTAAGGTGTGTGTACTGTAGTGTTGTCCTAATGGGTGCACTGCTTCTCACCATATTCCATGTTCTTTAGCAAGGCAACATTCCTTCCTGTTTTTCAATATTAATCTTCCATTGTGGGGGCTACTCTTCCTCTCCAACAGCTGTTGACAGTACAGTAAGGTGGATGTTGTCCTGATGAGCGCAGTGTGCACCTCTCACATATGATGTGTTCCCTATCAGAGAACGAGAGCTCCGTGTGATGGAGTGTCCTGACATGGAGCCAGATGGCACAGTCTGCAGCCCTCAGCCCTGGCACATTCTGATTTATACCTGCAAGGCCACATCTGTCTGTTAGGCAGGTCATCTTCAAGAGCTACCTTTTGAAGCAATGAGCTGGGATAGGATGGGAGGAGAGCCAGTGAGGTTAGGTTATACTGACTTATGGCTTAGGAATGTTTGACAACTAAATACAAGGTGAAATGCATAATTCACTTTTCAGTTCTGTTATGCATTTTTCTAACCCCTGTTATTAACTATGTATAGAATCTGTAGCCTCCACCACAGTAGGAAACATTTAACTATGTATAGAATCTGTAGCCTCCACCACAGTAGGAAACATGCATAAGGCCTAACATTAAACTATGCGATACTGTTAATGTCATTTGCACTATATCTGTCTATTGCGCTAAATGCCAGATCATCATAAATCAAAAGGATGGAATCTCATTTTCTCACCCCCGCAATGTTTGGCAATTCACCCGTCGAAGCCGTTGAACAATCTCAAGAAGTTTATAATAACATGTCACCTCATTAGACACTAATAATGCATAATTCGTGTTACATTAGCCTTTGTGTTACAAAATGACTTATTACAAATGTATAAATTCGAATCAGGAACGTCTGTTCCTGTCTGCGCTGTATCCTCAGGAAATGGCTTCAAATATGATTGGGCAGACCGCGTCATGTGACCATCCTCCAACTGGAGTTTCCACTACAGCTGGGAGCCGTGCGATATCCTCGCGTATTGCTTTCTAAAATAATACGCAGGGACTGTCCTTATTTCAACATTCGAAAACAAACTTTTGGCGGCATGGGAGACAAGAAGAGTCCAACCAGGTAATGTCTGACTCATTCATTGCGCTCGTGACATTTATGCTGGGAAGTGCGAAGTGGACACCATTACACATCCTTGAAACACTCCACTGTGTGTGTGTGTGTGTGTGTCTCTCTCTCTCTCTGTGTGTGTGTGTGTTTGCGCGCGCGTGCGTGCTTGTGTGTGTGTGTGTGTGTGTGTGTGTGAGGTAGCCGCCACCGTGTAGCAACCATGGCGGACTGTCTGTTTTATTGCAGTGTCAAATCATAGCGCGAGCTCGTTAAATAGAACAATTTCGGAACACTGAATGGATCATCTTCCCAGATGTTTGACAGCGCGAGCAGATTGCCAACACATGATGCACACACAACACCCTGAACCGGGGATGTGAAACTGATGTTCTTTCTGTCTCTTTTTGTTTTGTTCGAAGGCCGAAGCGTCAACCAAAGCCTTCGGCGGACGAGGGAAATTGGGACTGTAGTGTTTGCACATACAAGAACACCGCGGAGGCTTTCAAGTGCATGATGTGTGATGTAAGGAAAGGGACGTCAACACGGTAAGTGGATACGATTCATTTTGCTCGATGATAAATTATATTACGTTCGTGCAAATGGATACTCTACACGCGTATTTGTAAGTATGTGTGTATCAGGTTGTGTCCATACATTTTTGTTTAGGAAATGATGCATGTAAACATGAGAAATCTGGAGGTTTTTTATGCTGCCGTAGCCTGCTAATCAGCTGTACAATGTGTGATTTTTCCTAGTAACCTCATTTGTATTGTGTTCCATGGAACAGCATGGATGCTGATTATGAAATGGTAGTCATTCTAATCTATTTTAGTTTACTTAGAAAAACAACCTCTATTTGTACGCATGGTCAGGTACAATGCAAAACTATATTTTACATTAATTTGGCCTAGTTGATACTTACTCTATGTAGGCCAAGTCTAACGAGAAACGGCAATAATAAGTGTATGTCTTTATCTGCAATAGAGAGAAGTGAATGTGATGAGTTGACATGACCAGCTATTATGCAATCATTATAGAGTAGTTACCAGGTCTCTCTTGAAAGAGATGTTATCTCAATGAGACTAGCTGCATAAATAAAGGTTAAATAAATACAAATTAAGTCACAATAGGCAATATAGACAATACATCACAGACTGTCACCAGCAAAGTACCCCCACACCATCACACCTCCTCCTCCATGCTTCACGGTGGGAACCACACATGCGAAGATCATCCTTTAAACTACTCTGCGTCTCACAAATACACAGCGATTGTAACTAAAAATCTCAAATTTGGGCTCTAATGTCCATTGCTCTTGTTTCTTGGCCCAAGCAAGTCTCTTCTTCTTATTTGTCACGAACCTGTTGAATGGCAGACCAAGATGCAGCGCTGATGTAGTGCGACATGATTTATTCAATTAACTGGCACAAAATAACATCAGAGAATAAACACGAACGTAATACAGGTAGGCTTAAACGGCACTAAACAAAAAACAATTATCCACAAAAGACAGGTGGAAACATATGAACTAAATATGCCCCCCAATTAGAGACAATGCAAAGCATAATTGGGGACCAACACAAAACCAACATAGAAACATAATACATAGATCTGTCAGGCTCTGACCATAGACAACTAGAGGAGCCAAAGGCTTCCCTATGACCAGAGCCTGACATTATTGGTATCCTTTAGTAGTGGTTTCTTTGCAGCACTTCGACCATGAAGGCCTGATTCACGCAGTCTCCTCTGAACAGTTGATGTTGAGATGTGTCTGTTACTTGAACTCTGTGAATAATTTATTTGGGCTGCAATCTGAGGCTGGTAACTCTAATGAACTTATCCTTTGCAGTAGAGGTAACGCTGGGTCTTCCTTGTCTTTGGCGGTCCTCATGAGAGCCAGTTTCATCATAGCGCTTAATGGTTTTTGCGACTGCACTTGAAGAAACTTTCAAAGTTCTTGAAATGTTCCATATTTACTGACCTTCATCTCTTAAATTAATGACAGACTGTTGTTTCTTTTTGCTTATTAGAATTTTTCAGGCCATAATATGGACTTGGTCTTTTACCAAATAGGGTTATCTTCTGTATACCACCCCTACCTTGTCACAACACAACTGATTGGCTCAAACACATTAAGAAGGAAAGAAATTCCACAGATTAACTTTATTTTTTATTTCACCTTTTTTCAACCAGGTAGGCCAGTTGAGAACAAGTTCTCATTTACAACTGCGACCTGGCCAAGACAAAGCAAAGCAGTGCGACAAAAAACAACACAGAGTTACACATGAGAATAAACAAACGTACAGTCAATAACACAAACAATCTATATAGTGTGCAAATGTAGTGCAAAATGCAGTAAGGTTAGGAAGGTAGGACAATAAATAGGCCATAGTGGTTACAAATTAGAATTAACACTGGAGTGATTGATGTGGAAATAAAGATACTGGAGTGCAAAATGAGCAAAAATAATAAATATTGGGATGAGGTAGTAGAGTGGGCTATTTACAGAAGGGCTATATACAGGTGCAGTGATCGATAAGCAGCTCTGACAGCTGATGCTTAAAGTTATTGAGGGAGATAGGAACCTCTAGTTTCAAGGATTTTTGCAATTCGTTCCAGTCATTGGCAGCAGAGAAATGAAAGGAATTGCGGCCAAAGGAGGTGTTGGCTTTGGGGGTGACCAGTGAAATATACCTGCTGGAGCGCATGCTATGGGTGGGTTTTGCTATGGTGACCAGCGAGTTGAGATAAGGAGGGGATTTACCTAGTAAAGACTTGTAGATGACCTGGAGCCAGTGGGTTTGGCGACGGATATGTAATGACGGCCAGCCAACGAGAGAATACAGGTCGCAGTGGTGGGTAGTATATGGAGCTTTGGTAACAAAACGGATGGCACTGTGATAGATTACATCCAATTTGCGGAGTAGAGTGTTGGAGGCTATTTTGTAAATGACATCGCCAAAGTCAAGGATCGGTAGTATTGTCAGTTTTACAAGGGCATGAGTGAAGGAGGCTTTGTTGCGAAATAGGAAGCCGATTCTAGATTTAATTTTGGATTGGAGATGGTTAATGTGAGTCTGGAAGTTGAGTTTACAGTCTAACCAGACGCCTAGGTATATATAGGTGTCCACGTATTCTAAGTCAGACCCGTCGAGAGTAGTGATGATAGTCCGGTGGGCGGGTGCGGTTCGATTGAAAAGCATGCATTTAGTTTTACTAGCATTTTTAAGAGCAGTTGGAGGCCACGGAAGGAGTGTTGTATGGTATTGAAGCTTGTTTGAAGGTTAGTTAACACAGTGTCCAAAGAGGGGCCAGATGTATACAGAATGGTGTCGTCTGCGTGGCGATGGATCAGAGAGTCACCAGCAGTGAGAGCGACATCGTTGATGTATATAGAGAAAAGGGTTGGCCCAAGAATTGAACCCTGTGGCACCCCCATAGACTGCCAGAGGACCGGACAATAGGCCCTCCAATTTGACACACTGAACTCTGTCTGAGAAGTAGTTGGAGAACCAGGCAAGGCAGTCACTTGAGAAACCAAGGCTGTTGAGTCTGCCAATAAGAATGCAGTGATTGACAGAGTCGAAAGCCTTGGCCAGGTCAATGAAGACTGCTGCACAGTACTGTCTTCTATCGATGGCGGTTATGATATCGTTTAGTACCTTGGGCGTAGCTGAGGTGCACCCATTACCAGCTCGGAAACCAGATTGCATAGCAGAGAAGGTACGGTGGGATGCGAAGTGGTCAGTGATCTGTTTATTAACTTGGCTTTCGAAGACTTTAGAAAGGCAGGACAGGATGGATATAGGTCTGTAACAGTTTGGGTCAAAAGTGTCTCCCCCTTTGAAGAGGGGGATGACTGCGGCAGCTTTCCAATCTCTAGGGATCTCAGACGATACGAAAGAGAGGTAGAACAGGCTAGTAATAGGGGTTGCAACAATTTCGGCGGATAATTTTAGAAAGAAAGGGTCCAGATTGTTTAGCCCAGCAGATTTGTAGGGGTCCAGATTTAGCAGCTCTTTCAGAACATCAGCTGGGTGAAGGAGAAGAGGGGGGGGCTTGGGCAGGTTGCTGCGGGGGGTACAGAGCTGTTGGCCGTGGTAGGGGTAGCCAGGTGGAAAGCATGGCCAGCCGTAGCAAAATGCTTATTGACATTTTCGATAATTGTGAATTTGTGCAGACTGGCCGATATTGTCCGAACTAAAAGCTGGCTGATGCAGGCAGAGCAGTGGTGAGGACCGCTAGCAGTGGTTAGCAATGGCTAGTAGCTAGTTAGCAAGCTAGCTAGCAGGCTAGCTTCTGACGGCGGTTCAGTTAAATTATGAAAAAAGTAAATAAATAAAGATATTAGATCCTTTTCACGTTGGGTGAGGCGGGTTGCAGGAGAAGTATATGGGGAAAAATAAAATATATGGAAAGACAGACTAATTACAAACTATTTACACGGGACATGAGACAGGACAAACAAAAAAACACACGCACTGTTACGCCATCTTGGAACACAACACAACTGATTGGCTCAAACGCTTTAAGAAGGAAAGAAATTCCACAAATTAAGGCACACCTGTTAATTGAAATGTATTCCAGGTGACGACCTCATGAAGCTGGTTGAGAGAATGCCAAGAGTGTGCAAAGCTGTCATCAAGGCAAAGGGTGGCTACTTTGAAGAATCTCAAATATAAAATATATTTTGATTTGTTTAACACTTTTTTTTTTTGGTTACTACATGATTCCATATGTGTTATTTCATAGTTCTGATTAGATTTTTTGATTTATTTATTTAACCTTTATTTAACTAGGCAAGTCAGTAAAGAACAAATTCTTATTTACAATGACGAACTACCTACAGGGTCAGCCCCTGGAGCAAATTAGGGTTAAGTGCCTTGCTCAAGGACACACCGACAGGTTTTTCACCTTGTCGGCTCAGGTATTCGAACCAGCGACCTTTCGCTTACTGGCCCAACGCTCTAACTGCTAGGCTACCTGCCGCCCCAAAATGTTTTCACTATTATTCTACAATGTAGAAAATAAAAACCCTTGAATGAGTAGGTGTGTCCAAACTTTTCACTGGTACTGTAGCTTCCTTTTGAAGACTTGAAATGCAACTTTCCTTCCTTCCAGACTAGAAAGGCATCGCATGGCTGTGTCCCAAATGTCACCCTATTCCCCGGGCCCTGGTTAAATGTAGTGCACTACATGGAACAGGGTGCCATTTGGGACGCACCCCATTGCACCCTCATGGGTTTCATCATTCTAACATGACAGCCAAAAAACCTGAGATGTTCCATCCTTGTTATTCCAATCCCCCATAACTGTGAGCATAAGAGACGTGGATGGGTCAATGAACTGGAGCTAGTTGATATGGTCATTTCCTGTCTGGGGTTAAAATGACCTTAACATCTCATCTGAGTGGCGAGAGAGAGAGAGAGAGAGAGAGAGAGAGCATTATTCTCCTAGACAGCACACACACACTGCAGGCACACACGCTCGCACACACACACACAAGCTTAGACAAGGCTGGTGGTGTTGATGACCTCAGTTGAAAAGGGAAGGGGGGTGGAGGGCAGGAGGCAGGCTGGTATTTAATCATCACTGCTCTCGTCATCCATCTTGTCATGGTGGGTAAGGATCTTGTGGTCCAGGGGACATCATCCATCTGCCAAAGCCTGGCTGACTGTGAATGTATGTCTTCGTCCCAAATGGCTCCCTATATAGTGCAATACTTTTGACCAGTGCCTGGCACCATGAAGTCTCGATGCTTCTCTCTGTCGCTCTCTCTCTCTCTCTCTGTCTGTCTCTCTCTCTGTCTGTCTCTGCGTCTCTCTCTTTGTGTATTGTTTTATTACCAAAGGTTGAACATTATCCTTCTCCTTCATGCATAACCAGTTATCCTGGTTTAAAGAGCAGTTTTCAAATGAGCAAGCTAACTGTGTGGAGGCAGACACAATTGTCTCCATTACCTCTGTGACTGGAATGCTGTGTGTGTGTGTGTGTGTGTGTGTGTGTGTGTCAAGTCTCTGAAAAAAGGCTGCTACAGCATCTGCCAGACACCCAGAGCTAGGCTCGTTAGTATGCTAGGGCTTAATCAGTGTGCTGTCATCAGAGGAACAGAGATTTTCATCAGGAGAGAGAGAGAGAGAGAGCGAGAGCGCTCCCTCCCTCCCTCCCTCTTCGTAGTACTTAATGAAGGGCCAGTAGCTACATGACTCGACCTGCGTCACCGACCCGTCCACACAAAGCACACTCCAGGGGGGTTGGCTGGCTCTTTTAGAGGGAGGGAGGGCTCTTCTAGTGGGGATAAAGAGCCAGACATATCTGGTGTACAAAGTCTTAATGTAGGACATGGATTATGGAGGATATTAATATGACCTTTCTACTTCCCTCTGGCTTTATTTAGCTTGAGATATTATGTAGATCTCAGTTTATTATTTTGTGGTCACTGTAATTTTAGCTTGAGCAATAATGTAGACCTATGTAAGATCATTGTATGGTCACTGTCATTTGTAATCCCGTTTTAATATGGATTAGTTACATAGGTCAAGAGTTATCCATATCTGAGTTGGTACTGAGTTAATTTAGGGAACAAGAGTGAGGGGGGTTGAAGGACTAGAAGGAGGGAGGGAGAGAGACAGGGGGAGAGATGGGCGGGTTGGGTTGCGTGCAGCTAGCAGTTAGATTAAGATTAAGATTAATGTTTTACAAAGCTGAGGTTTAGCAGAGCTGCTTTCTCTCTGATGCTGCTAAGATAGAAACAGAATTAAAAGCACATTTTCAACGAGGCTGTACTGTCTCCAGGATGGGAGGATGGCAACAGACGCCATGGAGGAAGAAAGGATTGTAGAGTGAGATGAGAGAGGAGGGTGAGAGGAGAAAGGACCGAGGGAAGAGAGAAGAAACGGTGGGGGGATGAGGGGAGAAACGGGGGGGTGAGAGAAGAACCGGGGGGATGAGGGGAGAAACGGGGGGATGAGGGGGGAGGGGGATGAGGGGTAACCAAAACTAACATGACAAACGAGCTTGTGACACATGCAGTTAAATTTGCACGGCAGTAAACACTGCGCCACACGTTATTGCCAGGCAATTAAAGACGTGCCATTAGGCACAATATGAGATGAATATAGGAAGGCAAATTGCACGCCATTCTTTTAATGATTATCAGACTCTGCGTTCAAGTGTTTTTCAGCCATTAGAGAGGAGACACCAAGTTATTACAGTGCTCTCACTGCTCTGGCTTCCAGTCAAACTGTTAGAAACGGCGCTATCCAAACATTAGCCGTCCGGCTAGCAGTCTAATAACTGGGTGTGTAAAGACCAAATTGTATTTGACCTTCCAACCCACCAGCTGTCCACTAATGAGTTCTCAGCCCAAGGGAAGGAACAGTCATGATTCTACTGTAGCCAGTGTTATGCTAGTATATTTCAACAAGTTTAGACGGAAAGCGTAATAGGATATTTACTGAACTTTACCTGAGGCCTTCTCGTGTGACAGCTTGAATGATGGGGAACTGCTCAAGTTTGTGAGCAGTGAACACACACATACACACTCCATGTAGGACCTCTCTGGAGAAAGGTTCTGTTGCCTTGAAAATAATAGTGTCATGTCCATACTGTTTACCTATGGCTATTTCAGCCTTTCAGCAGTGAATGTTATATTCTACTGTTTACCTATGGCTATTTCAGCCTTTCAGCAGTGAATGTTATATTATACTGTTTACCTATGGCTATTTCAGGCTTTCAGCAGTGAATGTTATATTATACTGTTTACCTATGGCTATTTCAGGCTTTCAGCAGTGAATGTTATATTATACTGTTTACCTATGGCTATTTCAGGCTTTCAGCAGTGAATGTTATATTATACTGTTTACCTATGGCTATTTCAGGCTTTCAGCAGTGAATGTTATATTATACTGTTTACCTATGGCTATTTCAGGCTTTCAGCAGTGAATGTTATATTATACTGTTTACCTATGGCTATTTCAGACTTTCAGCAGTGAATTATATATTATGTAAATTGTACAGTACACTGCGTGGGCATCTGCCTCCACCAATGTTTTATTTTTATTTTTTTATTTAACCTTTATTTAACTAGGCAAGTCAGTTAAGAACACATTTTTATTTACCAATCATGGGGCATACTTACAAATATTCTCCACACAGATGCATGCAAGTCCTCTTTTTATCCATACAAAAACACCATACTAAACTGTACTGTACGCTGTCCAAGCAGTAGTGATGCAACATAGAATAGAATTCCAAATACATGTGTGTGTGTATATATAGTTATAAACTGGGTTGTGTCGTGCGTTAGAACAGCCCTTAGCCGTGTTATATTGGCCATATACCACATCCCCCCCAGGCCTTATTACTTAAATATTAAATGAGTAAATTACTCTAAAGGCCTTCCAGGGGGGGGGGGGGGGGGGGGGGGGGGGGTGTTGCTCTAGGGCGTAGTGGGCTGTGGAGGTGCCATAAACTATAGGAGACAGAGCAATCTCACAAACACACACACACATACGCACACAGCTCCAATGGAGAGCAGCATGTCAGTAGCATGTTCTGGCAGGGAGAGACATTAATCATATCACTGGATCCTATCCCAGGAGGAGTAACACACACACACACACACACACCAACCTGCTGAAAGGGAGATGTGACAGAACACTGAGCTTGTAGATCGGCTGATCTGTGGGAGGACAGAGAACTCCTGCCTGCTCTGCTCTGATTATCACTGCAGCATTCAGTTTACACTGGGCTGATCCCAGGCCTGTATGTGCCAACTCCTCCCGGTGTCTATGGCATGACAATGGTAGTCAGTTGGCCAAAGCTCCAACAGATCTGGGGCTAATCGTTCATTAGTCTTTAATCTAACACCCTATCTAAATAGATGGATAGCTTTCTAAATATTACATTTAGGCAAGGACTTGCACTATGTTCTGTATAGCACTTTGTGACATTGGCTGATGTAAAAAGGGCTTTATAAATACATTTGATTGATTGGTGGTCTAAGGGGCACTGGTGTTTTTGTGTGGACTGCGTTAAAGAACGAGCGAAGACTACATCAGATGATTTCAGGTGGACCTCATGAGACACATCCTGCAACAGTACAACATGTTGAGAGCTGAACGTCTCAGCCAGCCCTGTGAGACACCACTGTTATGCCCGGGTCCTGGTTTCTGTCTCTGTTTTAACATTACTGTATAACACGGCACCATCATTAGAGAGGCTGACACACTGGGAGGGAAGAGTGGGACGAAGGGTGACAGGATGTGCAGTCATCCAGAGAGGGAGAGAGCGATAGCCTTGCTATTGAGAGAGGCCGCCGTAGGCAGACCTTGGCTCTCAAGAGAAGACAGGATATGTGCACACTGCCCACACAATGAGGTGGAAGCTGAGCTGCACTTCCTAACTTCCTGCCAAATGTATGACCATATTAGAGACGCATATTTCACATTTTGATAAACTATTTAGGCCACATCTGTTCATTAGTCTTTTCAATTAAAGATATACCAGTTGATCCCTGAATAATATAAAGTGTAGAGTCGGTGATTTAAAGATCTATAGGTATTATTAATGTCATCAAATCATCATTATTTCTCTTTGCTGGCTGATTGAAATCCACTCTGTCTGGCTGCTATTTGGTGTATCTATTTAATACCCCTTGCCTTGATGTCCTAGTTTCATAGTGGCTCCGTTAGCCATTCTAGAATGGATTTAGGGAGTGGGCTATTGATTGAAAATCACACAGCGGTTCCATCACACAGCAATAATGTCTTGAGCATAGGCTAGCGCGCCGAGGCAGATACTGAGGAATTCCTATTGGAATCAATGCCTCAGTTACCGTGCCTGTCCCAGACCGGCCTGATGTAGTGTGTAAATGCTAGGACAATACTGGAGGCCTATGGTAAGTTATTTCTTAACCTCTGATTGGGTTTTACTGCTCTGCTCTGTTAACCACTCCTCCTCTGTACAACACGACAGCATCAGTCCTGTTAGCAGGCTCCTCTGTCACCCTGCAGCAATTGACTCCGTCTGAAAACCAATCCCTCCCATCATCCATCCCAATGTGTTTGGGGAGTCGGGACTGAGATGATTTTCAACACACACACGCACAACAACATGAATTATGTTATTACTGAGAGATTGTTCTCCGGCTGATTAAAGTTGTCAGCATTGGTTAGTTCCATGGTGGTGGGCTGTGCTGTGACTCTCTCTCTCCCACCCCCTCTTTCACTCTCTCTCTCTCCCTTCCTCCCTCTATCTCTGTGTCTCTAGCAATATATAGGCCATGAGATGCATTTACATGTTAAATGCTTGCTTGCCTTGATGCAGTTACTGTAAGGGGATTTTCACAACACTTGAAAGTATATCTTTTTCAGACTGTAGGATAATTGATTGATCTAAACAAAACAATGCCTTCCTCTTCCCTTTACAACTCAGTCCAGCTGTAGTTGTCATGTTTTCTGTGCGTGAGAAAGTCAAGTACTGTTCCATTTGCTAAGTACTCTTGTCTATTTGAGAGAATTACAATTGATAAACGGACCCATCACAGATAAGCATACTGATAATTAGCACTGCAGAAAGATGCGTTTTTCTAGGCTGAACCGTTTCTCCGTCTCGCTACAGCATGATTGGAACTGTACTAGAGATAAGCTGATGAAAATGATTCTCATGGTGGTGAATTTCATACAAAATGTGCTGTGGGTTTCTGCATTCCTCGAGGGCTCATCTGTGAAATGTCAGCGTGTGTGTGGGTGTGTGCGCACTTTTGTACACGTGTGTGTGTGTGTGTGTTTTTTGTTCTAGAGAGGGAACCACTGAAAGGAAAGATCACTCTATAGTCCGTACAGGGACTGTATGGTATAGTAATCTCACCATGGCATAACACAACACACACACACACACACACACACACACACACTGACTGTATGGTGTAGGAATCTCACCATGGCAGAACAACAGATGGGTCTGTCAGCACTGTGGGCTAGGCTGGCATTCACACTAGTGATTTGTCCATCCCTAAAGAAGCATACAGAACGTAGAGGACCTGGCAGCTCATGCATACATACATACAGTGCTACTGGAATCACTGCATGCTTTGGTGAAGCATTTAGAGGAGGAAATGGAGATTCTTCAGAGAGGAGGTGTGGCTACACCCACAGATCTTATTCAATATTGTATGTTATTTTAAGTATTAAGCTGGGTGGTTAGTGGTCACTGCTTAGGCCTTTTTACTTGGTATGTTGGCGTAGTTCATACTTGGTATGTTGCCGTCATTGCATTGAGATGGGGCTGAAATGTTGATTTGCTGTATCCAAGTTTCCAGCTTTTTCAACCGTTATTGTCAACACTTTACATTAAGGTATACTTTATATAAAGGGTTTATAAATGGCTTTGAAACTGCTAATTTACTAGACAGTTTGTAAATATAACACATTTTTGGTTTGGCTCGCTAAATGGTGCGGTGTGTTCCTACAGGAAGCCTCGTCCTGTCTCCCAGCTGGTCACTCAGCATGTAGCTCCGCAGTTCGCCTCGCCCACGCTGCTGCCCAAGAAGGACAAGAAGGACCGAACGGACAAGGAGAAGAATGACAAAGAGCCCACAGTGAAGAAGAACAGCCACAAGAAGATGAGGTCAGCATTTACAGATAAACAACATAACTGTTTATCATGAACCTGTTGCATTTAACCAGTAGTAGTGGTAGTGGTAGTGGTAGTGGTGGTGGTGGTGGTGGTGGTGGTGGTGGTGGTGGAATGTGCTTAAATAAATAAGTCTCAACTATTATTCTGACATTTCACATTCTTAAAATAAAGTGGTGATCCTAACTGATCTAAAACAGGGAATTTTTTTTACTAGGATTAAATGTCAGGAATTGTGAAAAACTGAGTTTAAATGTATTTGGCTAAGGGGTATGTACACTTCCGACTTCAACTGTATTTCATAAGCGCTCCAGTTTGTGTGGATTAACCCTATCCTCTCTCGCTCTCTCTGTCAAAGGTTTATAACATCCACCTGTCACCTCTCCTCTCCCTCCCTCAGGCCCAGATTAAAAAACATTGACAGGAGCAGCGCTCAGCACTTAGAGGTCACGGTTGGAGACCTGACTGTCATCATCACAGACTTTAAGGAGAAAACCAAACCTCCCCCCTCCTCCACCACCACCACACCCCCCTCCTCTACCACCCCCTCCAGCACTGTGTCTGTGTCTGCAGAACATCACAGTGGCTCCAGCTCAGACAACAACACTGAGAGAGGGGTCTCACGGTCGTCTTCACCCAGAGGAGAGGGCTTCTTAGTCGGGACAGAGTCCCACTAGACCACCCCTCTTGGAACCCCAGAACCTCCACCCCTTGACCTCCAAGTTGGAGGCCCTGGACCCCCAAACTCCTAGCCCAACATCTGGAACGCCAGACCCTCAGGCCCGCAACCCCTAGACCTTGGCCTGGATGCCCAACCCGTAGACCTTGGCCTGGACCAAACTCCTGGCTTAACATAGGCCACTCTAACCTCACTCCTCTGTCCTCAACTCTGATATGTAATGTTATCTCTGGACATGCACATTTACTGTAGTACTAGGTACACGTTATATCTAGATCGACACATTTAGCAGCTACAGGTTATAGCTAGCAACATGGATGAGACAAAACCGTTCCAAGTTAGATCCACTACCGACCTTGAGTTGTGGATGGCTTTTGGACAAAAAACACCACAATCTGAAGTCTTGTTTTAATGGCATTTCTCTGATTAACTTTAGGTCAATTTAACTGACTTTTAAAAACTATTTTTGAAACCTGTGTTCTAAACTGTTCTAAACATGAAGTTATCTCATTACATTGAGCTGATCTTAGCCTATTGTACAGCTCTGGTTTTAATGTGCTAGTATTATAACATCACATCAGTGTTATTATCCATGTCAACATTTGAACATTCAACCCCCTGTCCAATGAGAATCGTTGTGACATGATGATTATGGTTTAGAGTGCTTCAGTTTGTGTTGCATTATGGGAGAAAACACGAGGTACATGCGGAGAGGATGGAAAACCTATGGACTCTATTTTGGTACACGTCTCTCAATTGTAAAGTGTCATTTATTGATTGAATGTGATGGAGACTTAATTGTATTCTCATTGACTCACTAGCTGGGACCTGGTGTGGTTTTATCATTCATTAGAAAATATTCTTCAAAACAGCGTCTGTTTTTAAATTGTGTCAGTTTTAACACCACCTGAAATGATTGATCGTACTGTATCACGACATTCACTGTTACATAATTTGTTTTGTTTCTGCCAAGCTTTACTGTTTAGAAATGTATGGACAACTTGGTTGATTACATGGTTCAAAGATATAAACGATGGCATTATGTAATGGAAAAGATTTCTGCTTTCTGCTTTTCTTCCATGTTTTACAACAACAGGGTTCTAGACTTCCAACTGCTTGGTGTTCTAGGGAATGTATGTTTGGATGATCATTGATGACCAATAATGGGTAAGAAGTGAAAGCAATTCTAGTCACATTGTTTGACTGAAACAAATTGACATGATGTACAGTGCCTTCAGAAAGTATTCACACACCTTGACTTTTTCCTAATTTTGTTACAAAGTGGGATTCAAATGGATTCAATTGTATTTTTTTGTCAACAATCTATACAAAATACTTTTTACATTTGTAAAAAATGTTAAATATTTGGACAGATGGATATGTAATCTTCACTTTAACACCATTGACAGATAAAGGTTACCCAATTTTAACAAATCACACACGAAAAAAAAAATGTTTAATGTTATGCAATTAAAATAAACAAAAATGCATTTTCCTTATGGGGAAAAGTTAGTACACCCCTACCTTTACCGTCACATAAAATGGCTAAAATTAGAATTAGGTACCAAGACAAGTGCAAATTATTAGAAAACATTAGAGGGAGTCCAGCCTTCCATAAAGATAAGAAAATTGGTCTGGTTTGGTCTTAACCATATGGGTGTGTGGTAACACATCATTCAAAGATCAAAAGACCTACCTGAGGCCCTCAGAAGAAAGATTATTGGTGCCCATGAGTCTGGGAGGGGTTACAAATCCATTTCCAAGCAATTCGAAGTACATCATTCCACTGTCCCGACGAAAATTCCAGACCACTGGCAAACTACCTAGGACTGGTCGTCCCACCAAAGTCAGCCCAAGAGCTGACTGACAGATGCTCATTGAAGTCTCTAAGAACCCAAGGGTAACATCAAGGGATCTACAGGCCCTTCTTGCCACAATCAATGTCGAAGTGCATGGGTACACTGTCAGAATGTGTAACTCTGTGTTGTTTTTGTCGCACTGCCTTGCTTTGTCTTGGCCAGGTCGCAGTTGCAAATGAGAACTTGTTCTCAACTGACCTACCTGGTTAAATAAAGGTGAAATAAAATAAAGAAAGAGACTGCACAAACTTGGCCAACATGGGAAGTCATGAAGGAAGAAGCTTCTGCTCTCAAGAAATAATATCAAGACAACTGACTTTACCCAGGTGTTGTCTGGCAAAAGTCAGTTGTGTCTTGATATTCTTATATATATATATATAGTACCAGTCAAAAGTTTCGACACCTATTTATTCAAGGGTTTTTATTATTGTAGAATAATAGTGAAGACATCAAAACTATGAAATAACATATGGAATCATGTAGTAACCAAAAAAGTGTTAAACAAATCAAAATATATTTTATATTTTTCAAAGTAGCCACCCTTTACCTTGATGACAGCATTGCACACTCGTGTCATTCTCAAAAACCGGCTTCAATAAGGTAATCACCTGGAATGCATTTAAATTAACAGGTGTGCCTTGATAAAAAGTTCATTTGTGGAATTTCTTTCCTTCTTATTTCGTTTGAGCCAATCAGTTGTGACAAGGTAGGCAAGAACAGTCCATGCAATTTATTAGGTGACTTATTAAGCACATGTTTACTCCTGAACTGATTTAGACTTCCCATATCAAAGTGGTTGAATGCTTATTGACTCAATACATTTTAGCTTATCATTTTTTTAAATTAATTTGTAAACATTTCTAAAAACATAATTACACCTTGACGTGATGGGGTATTGTGTGTAGGCCAGTGACACAAAATCTCAATTTAATCAATTTTAAATTGAGGCTGTAACACAACAAAATGTGGACAAAGTCAAGGGGTGGGAATACTTCATGAAGCAACTGTAGGTAGTTCAGACCTATCCTACAACATTGCGTTTATCTGGCCCACTCCAGTGGCTGTCAAGGATGAAAAGCCAGGGTTTTTTTTACATGCCGATAGCGTCATCTAGTGGTTAATATCCAACCCACCGAACACATCAAATACAATGCGGTTTCATTTATAATAGGCCTACAATAAAAACACAAGTATTATCAGAAGGATGCTCTGATATTTCCTCATGAATGTGGTTTTGAAAAGTATATATAATGTGTAGCCTACTTCTCAGAGTCACACACAGACGGGGGGAAGGGATTCACTGTTATTGATACTCCTCCCTTCCCCCAATGGTTCTCACAGAACAGCGTCTTGTCTGCAGTGTGAATGGTAGCCCGTTTCGTCCTGTGTCATGACTTTGAGTTTTGAAAGCGCTTTTACTTGTAATAATGCGGCGTTACATTCGTGCACTCCTCTTGTGCATGTTGTTTGCCGTGTTCTCGGCCTTGTACGTGTATAGTAAACTATTTTATTCTGAACTGTCGGTCGGAGGAGGAGTGGATGGGAGGGCTTTCCTCCATCGAGCCGCGGCCTCTCAGCGAAGGGACATTGGACAAGAAACCAGGCGAGGGCCGGACAAAACAGGCCCCGGCGATCAACACTGGTACACTAGGTAATAGTTACACAGGTTATTAGATTGTAATACACTTCAAAAGGCTTCAAACCAAATGCATTCCTGGTGAAAAATAATTTCCTCTGCATGCAATGTATTGGAATGTGCACCATTGACAACATGTGTTCTCCACTAGTATCAGGTGAAAGCATCAAGTTATCTCTTTGTGAAATAATGTTGTTACAACAAGATACAAGACCAATTGTAACAATTCATATCGCTAACTTGTTGCATCCTATCCCACTTTCACTATGGGCATGGCCATTGTGTACTTGCAGTTCCAGCCCAAACAACTACATTCGATCAATTGCTGCTCGCAAAGACATGTAAATGTATCAAAATATATCTGGACAAAACAAGCTCAATATAGCATTTATGTACCTATAATAAAGAAACACGATTATTTTTTTCTGCAGAGAAGTTGCCTGGTCGAACTAGTTTCACTATCGCTTATGGAAAGGTTCAATAACATATTTATTCGTGTCCACAATATCAAGTGTTATTATTATAACAGCTTTATTTTCATAGATGATTGGTTTTCCTTCACCCTTTTGACCAACCCTTTGAGGTGTGACTGGCTGACCTACTAGTTTACAGATGTCTTGAGACAAACACATGTGGTGATCAGTCAGTAGTAGTAGGCATTAGCACGGAATAGTTGGAAAAAGTTGATATTATAAAATAATAATAATAATAATAATAAGAAAACAGCTAAAATAATCGGAAAGCAGATTGTAGTTGTTTAAATGGAAGTGAAATTGTTGGCCAACTTCAGCGGGCACTCTGCTGGGTTGCTAAGCAACCCCTATTTTAATTCATGCCCACCTGGATGCTCAATTAAACGTGTGATTATAGGATTTAATTATAGGCTTTAACAGTTAGTTAGTCGACAAACTAGTGTGAATGACAAACAAGAAAATCAAGTTGCCTAGAAGAACACACCCCATTCTCTTCTCTCCAACTTTTATATGCTAACCTTACTGCTTTGTCTCTCTTCAGTCAAGCAAGGGATCTTTGTCAAATATTAGGTTTAGCTGGCGGTGGCAGACATTTGGTTTGCTGTGTGATGAGAGGAGAAGAATAGTCTTTTCAAATCCTCTCAGACCCTCTCAAATATTGACTTTATATATGAGACTTGGAAGTTGGAAGAGAGCAGGATAATAACTGGGCAAAGAGCTGTTTGCCTGGCAAGAGAAGTCTACAAGCATGCCTCCCTCCATGTTTGGAAGAGCATAACAACACAGCATTACGTAAAGTGTCTGAACCAATCGGTGAACATGACACAAATCATTGACAGAGGAAGGTTTAAACGTTCTAAATTAAACAAACTTTGATTTGACTCGAGCATAATTCTCCTTAATTGCAGGTACATCATGAGGAGAGCAGGGGGCCGCGTTAGGACAGCTGCACCCATGCATCTGGCTGTAGTGGCCTGCGGACTGAGACTAGAGGAGACTCTCACCATGCTGAAGTCTGCTGTTATGCTCAGCATCAAACCACTGTGCCTACACATCTTCGCTGAAGACCAGCTGCACGCCAGCTTTATAGAAGCTGTGAGTAGGACTGCATGGAGTACTAGACCTGTATCCTGTGATTGGAGTCATAATAATGTGGTAGTAATGAGATGTGATTGTGATAATGACGTTGTAATACCACATGCCCTAGTATGATAATGTAATAGCGTCTACATCACAACTCTAGCATATAGGCTTCAACAAAATCCCATTTGGTCCAGTGCACATATAGCAGAAGTACACACTGATTATACAAAACATTGCTCTTTCCATAACAGACTGATCAGGTGAATCCAGGTGAAAGCTATGATCCCTTGTTCATGTCACCTGATAAATCCACTTCAATCAGTGTAGATGAAGGGGAGGAGACAGGTTAAAGATGGATCTTTAAGCCTTTAAGTGTGCCATTCAGAGGGTGAATGGGCAAGACAAAATATTTAAGTGCCTTTGAACAGCGTATGGTAGTAGGTGCCAGGAGCACCGGTTTGTGTCAAGAACTGCAGCGCTGCTGGGTTTTTCACGCTCAACAGTTTACTGTGTGTATCAAGCATGGTCCACCACCCAAAGGACATCCAGCCAAATTAACTGTGGGAAGCATTGGAGTCAACATGGGCCAGCATCCCTGTGGAACGCTTTCAACACCTTGTAGAGTCCATTCCCCTAAGAAATTGAGGCTGTTCTGAGGGCAAAAGGGTGTGCAACTGAATATTAGGAAGGTGTTCCTAATGTTTGGTATACTCGGTGTATAACCTAGAGCAGGGATGTTAAACTCATCCCATGGAGGGCCAAGTGACTGCAGGTGTTAGTTTTTTCCTTTCAATTAAGACCTAGACAACCAGGTGAGGAGAGTTCCTTACTAATTAGTGACCTTAATTCATCAATCAAGTACAAGGGAGGAGCGAGAACCCACAGACACTCGGCCCTCTGGGGAATGACACCTGGCCTAGAGGTTATCTATCTATCTTTTTGCCTCTCTCTTTAAAACCTCTGTGTAATAACACGTCTGTTTGTTTTGTTCTGTGTTTAGTTGGAGTCGTGGCCGGGTCCGTTCCGCTCCAGGTTTAACTTCACTATGTACCCCATCACCTTCCCCCATGAGAACGCTGGAGAGTGGAAGAAACTCTTTAAACCATGTGCTTCTCAGAGACTGTTCCTACCGGTGAGTTTCATAGCTGGAGAAATACTATTTTGTTTAATTATATATTAGCATGATGATGATTTCCAGTGACTGAGTGTGTAACTGCTAACTGAGGTGTCAGTGTTTCTGATTCTGCCTCTCCTCTTCAGTTGATCCTAAAGGAGGTGGACTCAGACATCTTGTTCCTGGCCTCTGACCTCTAACCTCTGTTTCTGTCCCCCAGCTCATCCTAGAAGGTGGACTCTAGGCTGCGTTTCAAACTCATAAAAGACACACCCTCCTCCACTTACCCGCTAACCCTCGCCTTATGCCCTTTGGGGAATCCCCGTCACCATCTTGGCCGTCGGTCCAAACGATTAGCCAAACAAGGGAAGTTCGCAACGTAAGCCCCTCAGCCCTCGTTTTTGATTGAGTTTGCGAGTGTACAATTATGTTCACTTCGGGGTCTGAAACGCCCCATAATTCAATTTGCGATGATTGTACATCCGCTAAGAAAAGTCAGCCAAAACTTAAAACCTCAACGTCGATATGGAGAAGCCAACATACATGCGTAAGTAAAAATGTATGTAAATAAGTTATAAATTGTGCTACTAATGCACATGACGGCACAAACACGTCTCGTAAATGTGAGCGTTAGTTAGCTAATTAATTTGCTAGCTATCATTCAGTAGGCATATATTAATAATTATATAGTTAATATAAGTAGACATGCAATCATAATTGACTGTAGCGCATATTAAGCACTCACAAGCTACCGTTGGCTGAAAACACAATCATCACGGGATGAACGAGTGACGAATTTCCGGGCAAGTGTGGTCCATTTAAAAATCCTTCCTCCCTCGCCCCTTGCTCTGCAAGTGTACACTCGTCAGACATCAGGATACGTCATCAGAAGTGTCCATTTAACTTGAGGGGAGAGGGTGTGTCTGTCAAGTGTTTGTAATGCAGCCCTAGTCTAGGTGGACTCAGACATCTTTTCCCTGACCTCTGACCTCTAACCTCTGTTCCCCAGCTCATCCTAAAGGAGGTGGACTCTCTAGTCTACGTGGACTCAGACATCTTGTTCCTCCAGCCTGTAGACGCTCTGTGGTCCCTGCTAGGTCACTTCAACGCTACCCAGCTGGCCGCCATGGCGCCGGAGCACGAGGAGCCACGCATCGCCTGGTACAACCGTTTCGCCCGCCACCCTTACTACGGCAGGACGGGCATCAACTCTGGGGTCATGCTCATGAACATGACCCGCATCAGGGCCACATACTTCAAGGTAATACGATCGTCGACCAGCAGAGGTCACCATTGGGATACATTCAGATGTAATGTCATATTATCTCTGTTGAATGAATGACAAACAAAACTCATAATAAAGATGTTTGCACAGGGTCTTCGATTGTACACTTCCCACGTTTTGCACAATGTAACACACCCTCTGTCCTGTGTGATCAGAATGACATGACGTCAGTGGGTCTGAGGTGGGAGGAGCTGCTGATGCCCCTGCTACAGAAATATAAAGTGAACATGACCTGGGGAGACCAGGACATGCTCAACATCATCTTCCATCACAACCCTGGTGAGACTCACAGCTCAGCCCCTCCCTTATCACACCACAGTGTGTAGGGTTGTTATAGTCGAAACATCAACTCTCAGCACCTAGCTGTTTTAACACACCATTCAATATGATTAGAAACATGAATCTCTTCAATGGAATAGTTGGGGCAGGTATCCCAGCTTCAGCCCTCCAGGGCAGCGGTGTATTGTCCTGCCTTATTGTTTATCTGGTTAATAAGCTCCAGGGCGAAAAGAAGCCCCTCTAAACTGGCCCTTGTCTCTCCCCCCTCCAGAGTGTTTGTTGGAAGTCCCCTGCCACTGGAACTACCGTCCAGACCACTGTATCTACGGCAGTAACTGTGGCTCCGCTGAGGAGGAGGGTATCTTTATCCTGCACGGGAACAGAGGAGTGTACCATGACCTCAAACAGCCCGCCTTCAGAGCTGTCTATGACGCCATACGACAGGTATGCTAAACAATCACAGAGCAGTGTAGTCTACAACGCCATACATCAGATAGGCTAAACGATCAAAGATCTACGACGCCATACGTCAGGTAAGCTAAACGATCAAAGATCTACGACGCCATACGTCAGGTAAGCTAAACGATCAAAGATCTACGACGCCATACGTCAGGTAAGCTAAACGATCAAAGATCTACGACGCCATACGTCAGGTAAGCTAAACGATCAAAGATCTACGACGCCATACGTCAGGTAAGCTAAACGATCAAAGATCTACAAAGCCACATGACCGGTAAACCAAAAGATCACAGAGCAGTATTGCATCCCACCTTCAGAGCCGTCTACGACGCCATACGACAGGTAAACTAAACCATCACTAATCAGGGTTTCCAGATGAGTAAACAACTTGATTGTCTTTCATTGATTGTGTATTAGGTGTGTAAGGAAATGTTTGTGCGTCCAGGCCTCTACTGTGCAGATCTCCACAAGTTTCAGTGTTTAGTGAAACACATTTCCTCATAAGGATGTGTTCTAACTGATCAGGTGTTTTAATGATATCGACTACGGCGGCCATTTATTTAATGACATCCTCAATGTCCAGGCTTTTATTGCTTTCCTATTAAATAAGCATCGAGCGTCTATCAGGAAGATGCCTGGTCAATATTCCGTCCTTGCCTCTCAGTATCTGACACACACACACCTCACACATAATATCGGAGAGTATTAAAGCCACAGTTAAACCAAGGCCCAGGAAAGAGCTGTAAAGTTTTAGTGCTGATGGTACATTTGCAGGCTCAGTCCCCACTCGCAGTGTTCCATCATCGTCATGAAAACAATACACACATTGGAAATGGAGCTTTATGACCGGCGGGGCGGGGGGGGGGGGGCTTGGGGGGGTCTTAACTTTTAGTAACCCAATATCAGGGACTAAATGAGAGGACGTAAAATAGAAATCCACTTTGATTTCCTGTGAGTGCTGTAAAGGTACTTCCATTATTGGGAAGAGGAGAAGACTGACTGTAATGTGTAGCTGGACTGAGGAGGATAATGAAGAGGGATTGAACCATGTTGAGGGTTCTATCTCTCTACAACACCTCAGCAGCTTCATGAACTCTTATTCCAATTAAAATAAAGGTTTGAAGTCTTTCTTAGGCTTCCACAACTATTAAACACTTTTCACTGCCCGTCTATTTGATCACATATTAAAAGCATGCAAACATTGTAACATGGTGAATTGTAATGAGTGTAAGTCGCTCTGTGTATGAGCTTCTGCCAAATGACTAGAATATATAATATAATGACTTTCTGTCCATAGCTGTAGTAGATATCTATAACTGTGGACATCAGATTTCGGGACTGTTTGATAACCGAATGTTATATTTCTCAGTACTCGTTTGGGGAGGATCCTGTGAGCTCCCTGCTGGTCCCACTGGAAGAAGAGCTGTTAAAGACTACCCGTTCATACTGTGGTAAATCACATGTTCTGTTTACTAAGAGACTGGCTCACAGCCTGGCCAACGTCATCAGAGATGCTCAGCGTCCACATGGACGGTAGTCTGATGGACTGGGCCTACCAGGCCGTCCTCTAGTATTGTCATGGTCAGACCGATGGTGGCCTGGGCCCTATTCATTAGAGCACACTCTAGCAACACGTTTTACAACGTAAAACAAAAATGGGTGTTTCTTATTGGGCAAGCTGGATAGTGCCTACTCTGTTTAATTTCATCGTCTTAGATAGATAGATAGGTACTTTATTGATCCCTGAGGGGAAGTTTCTTCCACCTACAGTGTCTACAGATACATGGACGTTGGTGACTTCATATGCTGGAGATACATACTGTGTGTATGAAGAATGACACCACTGTCATCACTACAGATCACAATATTTTGTTTAGGCTATATGGCATTTCCAATGCTGATGAGGAACTACTTTAATAGTGCTGTCTGCTGTAATCAAGAGGCCTTGCTATCCATATTGGATAATTGGCCACAATGGTCTTATCCGGCCTGCAGAACATGACTAAACTCAGTCTTTCTAAGCTAAGTGGTACATCTCTTATTGACAAAGAGCTACTCTGAGCCTTCTGGAGAAGTTTTCTTTATCAAAAATGCACTTTTTTCAATTGCAGTCTTTCCCCTTTAAATATGAAGATAACTGGAACACAATGCAGCTGAGAAACCGATGAATGAGAGTTCTGGGGGGTTTTCAGTTGTTTATTGTCATTCCTTCGTTTTTTTGTATCAGAATTTGTTTACTTCAGAAATAGTTACAACCAGTTAGTTCAACTATTGCCTTCTCTCTGTGTGTATTATTGTCTTTGTTGTAAAGGTTTTATTAGACGCAGTATGGATGAAGCCGTCCATATTGTTTTTGCACTGATCTTTTTCATACATTTAGAAAGGTTTTTATTACTTTGATGGTCTGGGCAATTCCGTCTTTAAAACATGCTGGAAAATGGCCTTTGACGAACCACTTTGCTCTGCAGTCAGTCAGTTTTGGTTTGTTGATTTATTGTTCAGATGACAGATTGTTTTACATTAGTTTCTTGTGTTGTTTATAGCTAATGCCAAAGTTTTCTCACACTGTTGAATGTATATTGGAAACAATGACTGTCAAAACAAACAACTTCCTGCCGTCTGTCATAGAAGAATGATCTTCTTGAAATGTTGTGTCATTTTTACAATACATATCTTCCTTATGTTTACTTTGTGTATTTTTTTGTGTTAACAGGTAAATGCGGTATATTTTGTACCATAAGTGTAGCAGGCACCTTTTTGTATGCATCTGTCACTGGATCTTAACCAATACCTAATGTATTCTGTTAAATTAAATCCAGTAGTATGCAATCTGATAGATAGCCACCAGATGGCAGCATTTCTGCATCATGCACTGCAGTTAGCTGGACTAGAGGAGAGGCTGCATCAATGTCAGGTTCACCCATTACATTGAGGGGGACTCATGACTAAATGTGGGAGAAATATACACAGTTTACAAAATGTATGCCATCAAAATATCTATGCAGCACTAATGTTATGGGGTGCTGCCTGAGCTGTTTAGATGGGAGTCAATCTGTCAATAAATTGAGTATAAATGCTTTATGGTTGCCCTTACATTTGGTAACGGAGGTAGTATTTTACAACTATTCACTATGTCAATATTAATGCCTGATATTCCCTGCCAAATTTCTAATAACCCTTGAAGTAGTGCTTGGCAATTTTCTCCATTGATTGTGTCATCACCTCAACTTCAAGCAAACAATGGCACAAACTCCTAACCACCCCAAACTCCTAACCACCCCAAACTCCTAACCACCAGCACCGTTCCTGTAGATCTTTACATTTTCACTGGTACTCAGCATCTTTTAATTTATTCCGGTAAGGTCAGGGACTTGAGGTAGATTGATGGCGTGTTTCTATAGCCGTTCCTCGCAGATCAATATAACAGCAAATAGTCTATGACCTGACCATCTGGGGCACCGGTATCTCTGTCTCTGCTTTGAGCTGCTCATAAACTGTAACTGATAGACCATTAACAAAACGCTACAGGGCGCCTGTCTCTACTGCCATGTCATTGACAATATTGAATGGTGTTATGGTGTAATGCACCTTCCCATTATATATTCCCGTGTCCATCCCAAATACCACCCTATCCCCTATGTAGTGCACTACTTTTGAGCAGAGTCCTATGGGCTGTACTATGCGCCCTGGTCAATAGTGCTGCACTAAATGGGGAACAGAGTGCCATTTGGGACGCCACCCATGCGTTTATTGCTGTGTTGTGAGTCTGATTCATAACACGACAAAGCTTCATTTATCACTTTTATCTATAAGAGGTTATCAATTCCTTTGATTGACTTTTGTGGTCAAACTTCCCGTGTAACACCTTCGTTCCCGAGGGATGAAGACAATGGGATGGGCTTGAGTACAATGTTAGAAATTCAATATTGTCTGTCAGCTACTTTTTATTTCCCTGATACTCTTACGTTTTATATCCTCATAAATAACTCTGATTTAATTTCTCGCCAGGGGTTCGGGATGGAGCTGGTTCAAATAAATACATGACCTCAAGCAATCAGTACTGCTGGTCAATGTTGTATTAGAGAGAAAGTAGTAGGGGGAAGTGTGTGTGTGTGTGTGTTAATGTCCATCTAAAATAAATGTATTTCTTTGCAATGGTTGACAAGGTTACGAGCTTGGAGGCCTGGGTTAGCTCAAGGAGACGTTGTCCTGTGGAGGCCTGGGTTAGCTCAAGAGTTACCCAGGAGAGTATCCTATGATTAGAGTTACCCAGGAGAGTATCCTATGATTGAAGTTACCCAGGAGAGTATCCTATGATTAGAGTTACCCAGGAGAGTATCCTATGATTGGAGTTACCCAGGAGAGTATCCTATGATTGGAGTTACCCAGGAGAGTATCCTATGATTGGAGTTACCCAGGAGAGTATCCTATGATTGGAGTTACCCAGGAGAGTATCCTATGATTAGATGCCGAGCGTCTAATCATAGCAGTAGGACGTTATGGCAGAAAGGCTGAAAGACTGGGTTAATCTAAATTAAGTCAGAGGAACATTTGTCTGTATTTTGTTGATTGATCATTGAGGACAGGAGCTCATTAAGAGGACAGGCTACCTACTAGCTTGCCTCCCTCCCTCCATGCCAACTCTCCCTCCCTCCATGCCAACTCTCCCTCCCTCCATGCCAACTCTCCCTCCCTCCATGCCAACTCTCACTCCCTCCATGCCAACTCTCACTCCCTCCATGCCAACTCTCCCTCCCTCCATGCCAACTCTCACTCCCTCCATGCCAACTCTCCCTCCCTCCATGCCAACTCTCACTCCCTCCATGCCAACTCTCACTCCCTCCATGCCAACTCTCCCTCCCTCCATGCCAACTCTCACTCCCTCCATGCCAACTCTCCCTCCCTCCATGCCAACTCTCACTCCCTCCATGCCAACTCTCACTCCCTCCATGCCAACTCTCACTCCCTCCATGCCAACTCTCACTCCCTCCATGCCAACTCTCACTCCCTCCATGCCAACTCTCCCTCCCTCCATGCCAACTCTCCCTCCCTCCATGCCAACTCTCACTCCCTCCATGCCAACTCTCTCCCTTCATCCTTCCCTCCCAACTCAACCCCCTTGGCTGTGAAGTAAATGTATCATATTTGCTACGATGACTTCCGCACATAGAATTTAATACATATGCCATCTCTAGATTGAAAGAGGAAGTCCAATTGACATGAGGAAATGAATTCTACATGTCTCAGCTATTAGGGACAGACTTAGAGATGGAGATAAAAACTAAGGGAGGGAGAGAGAGAGTGCACCCTATTTCCTATGTAGCACACTACTTTTGACCAGAGGCCTATGCCCCCTAGTCAATAGTACTATATAGGGAATAGAGTGCCATTTGGGACACATACACTATCTGTTGCTCAGTGTGGCCTTATTCCCATGTCGGCTGATGGCTTGGTCTTTAACTAGATGGTGATGTCATCTTCCTCCTGATACTGCGACTGGTGCTGTAATCAACAGGGTCTCATTAACGCCACTCTGATAACGTTATTGTTGAGTTTAATGATTATTGGTGGAAACATGCTTTTACGTCTAACATCTAAGACTCTGACTCATGGCTATAATGCTACTGCCTCGTTCCCCATCCTTCAGCGTATGGCTCCCATGACACACATAACTTTGTGAATAAAGTCATCAAGTATATTTTCACAATATTTAAAGATTCCAGTGCCTGTTGCAAATTAAAAAAGCTGTATTTCCAGAGAGGGCTATTATTGCAAAATGTCTTGCCTCAAACATTAAATGGAACCAGCTTGAGTCCACAGTAGTTAAATATGCTAGCCTTGCTTGAGTCCACAGTAGTTAAATATGCTAGCCTTGCTTGAGTCCACAGTAGTTAAATATGCTAGCCTTGCTTGAGTCCACAGTAGTTAAATATGCTAGCCTTGCTTGAGTCCACAGTAGTAAAATGCCACCTGACTATGAGAGGTATGATTTTACCCAAGGACATAGGGAGAGTATGCTCTCATGTCCTTGTTCCAAGACTTTCAACTTTCAGATTCTTCAAAAGCTCCAAACTTTCAGCAAAATAGGGCTTTTCAAGGTAGTTTGTGGATCTCTTTGTACAGTGAAAACACCAACCTACGAGAATCAACGGAACCGATGTTCACAGCTATAACCCTCTACATCTACGTTATATAAGCCATCAGTTCTCCTCAGGTGCCGCTCATAGCGGGACAGTTTATGTAGGACAGACAGAATCAAATATAAGAACACCTTTACAGAACACTATCACAGAACGTAGCCGGAGTGCTCTCCACCCCTCAAGGCAACTCAACATTCAGTTTGTGTAAACAGTTTGTGAGGGACAGACGGGGGTATAGAATAAAAAAGAACACTGTCGCAGCATCTCTCCATATCTCTCTCTCCGTCAGACTCAACAGGGCCCTAATCAAATGAACACAACAGAAGGGTTGTGGTGGAAAAGAGCGGTGACATCAGAAATCTCTTTCGTGTTTCACTCTTCGATGACCACCCTCATCGTTTAACAATACATTTCCCATTACAAGCCCCCATCTCCATTCATCCCACGCTCCGTCCCTCCATCCCTGCTCAACAATGTTTACCTCTGTCGTGATCCGAGTTAAGAGGAAGAGGGGTGGTGGTTCTGGATCAACAGAGAAGCAGCCTATGCTCTTCTCCATCCAGAGACCGTATCTCTCTCTCCTCCACTCTCTCTCTCTCTCTCTCTCTCTCTCTCTCCCTTCGTCTCCCCTGTGTGCTTTTCAATTAGGTAATTACATGGCTCTTGAAAAGAGGCAGCCTGGACACTGGGGTTCTATTGTGAGAGCACCTGTCCCCCCACAGACTGCAATTACCTGCCAGGCTAGAGGGGGAGGAGGGAAAGAGGGAGGGAGGGAGGGGGGGTGTGAGGAGAGGAGAGGAGAGGAGAGGACAGGGGAGAGAGAGAAGATAAGGCCATTGTGTTGTGTCCTCTGTGCTGCCAGCGACACAGCCTGCGTCCAGGGAGAGGCGCATTCAGCAGGCCTGGCCTTCCATCAATAGCCCTAGGATACAGAAGATGGAGGGGTGAATGATGGGATGGAGGAGAGGAAGCGGGGGCAGAGCCAGGGGAATATCCACTGTGGAGGGAAGTGGTTTTGTGTTGTAGGAGAGCATGGTAACAGAGACAACAGGGTTTTCTTCAATTTGTATACTTGTTCACATGCTGCCGGTTTCTAGTCTCTATTATCTATCTATAAGACGTTAATCTATACAGATATGGTATAGTGATGATGACTACAACATAGATGTAGCATGCAGGGCAAACAGTGCATTTAACAACCATGTTTGATGTTTGATTCATTGAATGTGATCATTGAATGTGATCCTTTCTGTGGGGCATTCATCCTAAAACACACACATTAGTCCGTGTGTTGGACTAAATAATACTAAATAATATCCTGTGACAGTGAGAGCATACAGTGCTCTGACTCCCTATTATGCTAATTTACACCTGGGTTCACTTTATTGTGAGCTAGCTATTGATTTTCCTTGGACACACCTGTAAGATTCTAAAGCTCTGTAAAGTCAATGCAGATGTCTGCCAGCTAGGGAGAGACTGGAGGTAGAGATCTGTGTGTGTGTGTGTGTGTGTGTGTGTGTGTGCGCCTGTGTGTGAGAATTCCCACATAAATGAGCGTCGGGCCTCGAAAGTGGCAAAACGTGTCAATACGCCTGCCACGACTGTTCCCATGGCGATAAGGATCTACCTCCATCAGTTAAACCGCTTCACCTTCCTGGTTGCAGACAGTGATGGACGGTAAATCTGACACACCAGCATTAGGCTCTACTATACATCCATAGAGTTGTCTCATATACAGTATCCACTAGTGGTTAAGAGTGTTGGGCCAGTAACCAAAAAGTCACTGGTTCAAATCCCTATGCCGGCAAGGTGGAACAATCTACCGTTCTGTCCTTGAACAAGGCAGTTAACCCCGAACAACAACTGCTCCCGGGAGCCGTGGAAGACACATTTCAGTTGAATGCATTCAGTTGTACAACAGACTAGTATCTCCACTTCCCTTTCCTTTCTATAACACCACCTCCACAGTGTTGACTACTGAGTGCTCCATTATCTTTCAGGTTTATAGTGAATGGTGGTGTTTGTCAAACAGGCTCAGGCAGCATGGCTTTAAGAGGAGGTGCGTGTACATCATAACCATGCATCCCTGATCATGAAAGTTAGCTAAATTATGTAAACTGAGTCAATGGTTAAATACATGCTAGATTACATGTTTGGCACAGTGCCAAGCCCCTGTGTGTAATCAAATGTACTCACCAGTGATATCACTGATGTTATCATGTTTCCACATTGTAATGTTCAGGATGTGATATCGGTCAGATGAATCAGTATCAGTAGCATCGTATGACATTGAGCACTAATGAGGTTCTTAACAAGGGGAAACTGGGAATTGGAATGGAAATGGAACGTGCTTAATTAGGATAGACCCAATTATCCTCCACATAGAGATTCTGTTTTTAGGGGACTTAGGTTAGCAATGTACGGCTCATTTTGACTTCTTGATGAGAGAGGGATTGGGAGTAGGAGAGACAGACAGACAGGCAGAGAGAGAGAGAGAGAGAGAGAGAGAAAGAGGGAGAAAGGTTTGTACAGAAGGACAGAATTCAAGTCTTGGGTTGGTACACTGTTGAGACTCTGCCTGACTGGATGCTACACTCTTAGAACAAATGGTGCTATGTAGAACCTAAAAGGGTTCTTTGGCTGTCCCCATAGGAGAACCCTTTGGAAAACCCTTTGTGGGTTCCATGTAGAACAGTGTGGAAATGGTTCTACATGGAACCCACAAAGGGTTTTCCAACCCACAATGGTTCTACTTGGAACCATACAGGGTTCTCTAAAGGGTTCTCCTATGAATAACCCTTTTTTAAGAGTGTACATCCACCTACTGTAGGTGAAGTTGGTGAGGCAGGATGGAAGGACACATCAGTACCTCAGTTAAAGTGTTTGAGGTCTGCTCAGTTAAAGTGTTTGAGGTCTCCTCAGTACCTCAGTTTAAGTGTTTGAGGTCTCCTCAGTACCTCAGTTAAAGTGTTTGAGGTCTCCTCAGTTCTTCAGTTAAAGTGTTTGAGGTCTCCTCAGTACTTCAGTTAAAGTGTTTGAGGTCTCCTCAGTACCTCAGTTAAAGTGTTTGAGGTCTCCTCAGTACCTCAGTTAAAGTGTTTGAGGTCTCCTCAGTACCTCAGTTAAAGTGTTTGAGGTCTCCTCAGTACCTCAGTTTAAGTGTTTGAGGTCTCCTCAGTACCTCAGTTAAAGTGTTTGAGGTCTCCTCAGTACCTCAGTTAAAGTGTTTGAGGTCTCCTCAGTACCTCAGTTAAAGTGTTTGAGGTCTCCTCAGTACCTCAGTTTAAGTGTTTGAGGTCTCCTCAGTACCTCAGTTAAAGTGTTTGAGGTCTCCTCAGTTCTTCAGTTAAAGTGTTTGAGGTCTCCTCAGTACTTCAGTTAACGTGTTTGAGGTCTCCTCAGTACTTCAGGGAGATCTGTGTTCTTTGATCTGGGAGGCCTTTGAATCTCCCATCATCCTGACACGTTATGTAAGCTAGCCGCACATACGCACACGCACACGCACACACACACACACACAAACATACACCCAGCTCCTCAGAACACAGTGTCTTGACAAGAGGAAGAGGAACTTTTTGAAGAAGAGAGGTAAAGACAGTCAGACTGACTGAGATGGAAGAGATGGCGAGAGGAGACAGACACTGAGTGGCAGACTGAAAGGGCTGCCTGTACCTAACCCCAAATCTCAGTTAAAAATGGAAAAGGAACATTTTTAACTGAGAGAGAGAGAGAGAGAGAGAGAGAGAGAGATATCTCACTATACTGTATGGTCCAGTGAAGGTGTTCCTCCCACACTAGGAATGTTAATTCATGGCTCAACCAGGATCTTGGCTGAGGAAATGTAGGAGGGGATCTTAATGGAAGAATTACTGCCCTATGTTGCATCCCAAATGGCACCCTATCCCCTTTATAGTGCACTACATAGGGAATAGGATTTGCACTACATACGAAATAGGGTAACATTTGGGACACAGTCATAAGGGCTCTGGTCAAAAGTAGTGAACTACATAGGGAAAAAAGTGCCATTTGGGACAGCCTATGTAAGCCACTTACTTAGTGTTCTTCTTCAAAGCCAAGATGAATAAAATCCAGCATGGCATCACACTCCATTTCCACAAAACCCAATCATAGAAATTGCAGTTGGCTTTTTTTTCATGGCTTGATCCAAATTATATAATTTAATTAACATTTGGGAGGCCAGAAAGCTCCTTTCATATCTTAAATAATTCAAAAGTTTGGGGTCACTTAGAAATGTCCTTGTTTTTGAAAGAAAAGCCCATTTTTTTGTCCATGAAAATAACATCAAATTGATCAGAAATACAGTGTAGACATTGTTAATGTTGTAAATGACTATTGTAGATTTTTTATGGAATATTTACACAGGCGTACAGAAGCCCATTATCAGCAACCATTACTCCTGTGTTCCAATGGCACGTTGTGTTAGCCAATCCAGGTTTATCATTTTAAAAGAGGACAAGTACATTAGAGTGTTTAGTTTGAGAAACAGACGCATCACAAGTCCTCAACTGGCAACTTCATTAAATAGTACCTGCAAAACACCAGTCTCAACATCAACGCTGATGAGGCGACTCCGGGATGCTGGCCTCCTAGGCAGAGTTGCAAAGAAAAAGCCATATCTCAGACTGGCCAATAAAAAGAAAAGATTAAGATGGGCAAAAGAACGCAGACACTGGACAGACAAATCTAAGTTTGAGGTGTTCGGATCACAAAGAAGAACATTCGTGAGACGCAGACTAAATGAAAAGATGCTCGAGGAGTGCTTGACGCCATCTGTCAAGCATGGTGGAGGCACTGTGATGGTCTGGGGGTGCTTTGGTGGTGGTAAAGTGGGAGATTTGTACAGGGTAAAAGGGATCTTGAAGAAGGAAGGCTATCACTCCATTTTGCAACGCCATACATAACTGTCAGTGCTTTTAAGATCCCAGGGACATAACTCTCAGTGCTTTTAAGATCGTAGGGACATAACTCTCAGTGCTTTTAAGATCCCAGGGACATAACTCTCAGTGCTTTTAAGATCCCAGGGACATAACTCTCAGTGCTTTTAAGATCCCAGGGACATAACTCTCAGTGCTTTTAAGATCCCAGGGACATAACTCTCAGTGCTTTTAAGATCCCAGGGACATACAGTGCATTCGGAAACTATTCGTACCCCTTGACTTTTCCCACATTTTGTTATGTTACAGCCTTATTCTAAAATGGATAAAATAGGTTTTCTCCTAATCAATCCATACACAATACCCCATAATGACAAAGTCCGGGTAGCCATTTGATTAGCTGTTCAGGAGTCTTATGGCTTGGGGTAGAATCTGTTAAGAAGCCTTTTGGACCTAGACTTGGCGCTCCGGTACCGCTTGCCTTGCGGTGGCAGAGAGAACAGTCTGTAGCTAGGGTGGCTGGTGTCTTTGACCATTTTTAAGGCCTTCCGCTGTCACCGCCTGATATAGAGGACCTGGGTGGCAGGTAGCTTGGCCCCAGTGATGTCAGAGCAAAGGACTCTCAGACCATGAGAAACAAGATTCTCTGGTCTGATGAAACCAAGATGGAACTCTTTGGCCTGAATGCCAAGCGTCACGTTGGGAGGAAACCTGGCACCATCTCTACGGTGAAGCATGGTGGTGGCAGCATCATGATGTGGGGATGTTTTTCAGTGGCAGGGACTGGGAGACTAGTCAGGATCGAGGTAAAGATGAACGGAGCAAAGTACAGAGAGATCATTGATGAAAACCTACTCCAGAGCGCTCAGGGAAGGTTCACCTTCCAACAGTACAACGACCCTAAGCACACAGTCAAGACAACGCAGGAGTGGCTTCGAGACAAGTCTCTGAATGTCCTTGAGTGGCACAGCCAGATCCCAAACTTGAAACTGATCGAACATCTTTGGAGAGACCTGAAAATAGCTGTGCAGCAACGCTCCCAATCCAACCTGACAGAGCTTGAGAGGATCTGCAGAGAAGAATGGGAGAAGCTCCCCAAATACAGGTGTGCCAAGCTTGTAGCATCACACCCAAGAAGACTCAAGTCTGTAATCGCTGCCAAAGGTGCTTCAACAAAGTACCCAGTAAAGGATCTGAATACTTATGTAAATGTCATATTTCAAAAATAAAAAAACGTTTTTGCTTTGTCATTGTGGAGTTTTGTGTGTATATTGAGGAGGGGAAAAAAAATATTGAATCAATTTTATAATAAGGCTGTAACGCTACAAAATGTGGAAAAAGTCAAGGGGTCTGAATACTTACCGAGTAAACTGTAACTCTCAGTGCTTTTAAGATCACCAGGGAAATAACTCAGTGCTTTTAAGATCACCAGGGGAATAACTCTGTGCTTTTAAGATCACCAGGGGAATAACTCGGTGCTTTTAAGATCACCAGGGGAATAACTCTGTGCTTTTAAGATCACCAGGGAAATAACTCTGTGCTTTTAAGATCACCAGGGTGCAATAAATCTGATGGCGGCTAACGAATCAAACCCCACCACATGATGACTGTACACACACACACACACACACACACACACACACACACACACACACACACACACACACACACACACACACACACACACACACACACACACACACACACACACACACACACACACAGACAGACAGACAGACAGACAGACAGACAGACAGACAGACAGACAGACAGACAGACAGACAGACAGACAGACAGACAGACAGACAGACAGACAGACAGACAGACAGACAGACAGACAGACAGACAGACAGACAGACAGACAGACAGACAGACAGACAGACAGACAGACAGACAGACAGACAGACAGACGCACATAGAACAAGCTCATCAAGGGCTATTGCTGTTTTTAAAGTAGTTAATTTGTTTGTGTTTCATTGCTATAATAAAATATATGCCGTCCACTGCCTGTGTGTGTGTGTGTGTGTGTGTGTGTGTGTGTGTGTGTGTGTGTGTGTGTGTGTGTGTGTGTGTGTGTGTGTGTGTGTGTGTGTGTGTGTGTGTGTGTGTGTGTGTGTGTGTGTGTGTGTCTGTGTGTGTGTGTGTGTGTGTGTGTGTGTGTCTTTGTGTGTGTGTGTGTGTGTATGTCTGTGTGTGTGTGTCTTTGTGTGTGTGTGTGTGTGTGTGTATGTGTGTGTGTGTGTGTGTGTGTGTGTGTGTGTGCGTGCATGCGTTTTTGTGTCTGTGTGTGTGATTTACGGTGTACATACACATTCACGTAGCAGTTGATTTGGTGAGTGAACCATTAATTGCTGGGACAAACAAACAACATATGCAACATTTGGTCATAGGATAGTCATAGGATAGACATAGGATATACATAGAATAGTCATAGGATAGACATAGGATAGTCATAGGATAGTCATAGAATAGACATAGAATAGTCATAGGATAGTCATAGGATAGACATAGGATAGACATAGGATAGTCATAAGATAGTCATAGAATAGACATAGAATAGTCATAGGATAGTCATAGGATAGACATAGAATATTCATAGGATAGTCATAGGATAGACATAGAATAGTCATAGGATAGTCATAGGATAGTCATAGGATAGACATAGGATAGACATAGGATAGTCATAGGATAGTCATAGGATAGTCATAGGATAGACATAGGATAGTCATAGGATAGACATAGGATAGTCATAGGATAGACATAGGATAGACATAGAATAGTCATAGGATAGTCATAGGATAGCCATAGAATAGTCATAGGATAGACATAGGATAGACATAGGATAGACATAGAATAGTCATAGGATAGCCATAGGATAGTCATAGGATAGACATAGAATAATAGGATAGTCATAGGATAGACATAGGATAGACATAGAATAGTCATAGGATAGTCATAGGATAGACATAGGATAGACATAGAATAGTCATAGGATAGTCATAGGATAGCCATAGAATAGTCATAGGATAGTCATAGGATAGACATAGGATAGTCATTGGATAGTCATAGGATAGACATAGGATAGACATAGAATAGTCATAGGATAGTCATAGGATAGCCATAGAATAGTCATAGGATAGACATAGGATAGACATAGGATAGTCATAGGATAGTCATACACAGACACACACACACACACACAAAGACACACACACACACACACAGACACAGACACACACATCAGCTGTCAGAGCTGCTTACCGATCACTGCACCTGTATATAGCCCTTCTGTAAATAGCCCACCCTACTACCTCATCCCCACACTGTTATTTTTGCTCATTTGCACCCCAGTATCTCTGCCCGCACCAAAGGCATATTTTCACATCATCACCTGCCCATCTATCACTCCAGTGTTAATGCTAAATTGTAACTATTTCGCCACTATGGCCTATTTATTGTCCAACCTCCCTAATCTAACTACATTTGCACACATTGTATATAGATTTTCTATAGTGTCATTGTCTGTACGTTTGTTTATCCCATGTTTAACTCTGTGTTGTTTTTGTCGCACTTCTTTGCTTTATCTTGGCCGGATCGCAGTTGTAAATGAGAACTAGTTCTCAACTGGCTTAAAATAAAATTTTAAAAATGGGACGCAACATAGCATCAGAAATAAACAATGACAGATTATAGCTGGATAAAAAATGAACTACTGTACTGCACCCTATTCCATATGTAAATATTCTACTTTAGACCCTGGTCAAAAGTGGTTCACTATAGGAAATAGGGTGCCATTTGGGATGCAAACTATAAGAGCCATATGTAGAGGGATAGAATTCATGTTTCAAAGATCTCTACAAGCGAGGACTTGTGTTCCATCCATTCATTAACTTCTGATTGGACTTAATATCCATGGAGCTTACATTTCTCCATTAATTAGTGATGTGTTCTGTTGCAGTTGGCATTCAACATTTATTTAACATTCAACATTTAACTTTATTTATCATTCAACATGTAACTTTATTTATCATTCATAATTCAACTTTATTCATCATTCAACATTCAACTTTATTTATCATTCCACATTTAACTTTATTTATCATTCAACATTTAACTTTATTTATCATTCAACATTTAATTTTATTTATCATTCAACATTTAACTTTATTCATCATTCAACATTTAACTTTATTTATCATTCAACATTTAACTTTATTTATCATTCAACATGTAACTTTATTTATCATTCATAATTCAACTTTATTCATCATTCAACATTTAACTTTATTTATCATTCAACATTTAACTTTATTTATCATTCAACATTTAACTTTATTTATCATTCAACATTTAACTTTATTTATCACTCACATTTAACTTTATCTTTCAACATTTTGTTTATTTATCATTCAACATTTAACTTTATCATTCAAAATGTAATAAGTCCCACTCAGCTCTGTCCCAGTTGTGTTATGAAGTCCCACTCAGCTCTGTCCCAGTTAGGTGATGAAGTACCACTCTTCTCTGTCCCAGTTAGGTGATGAAGTACCACTCAGCTCTATTCCAGTTAGGTGATGAAGTACCACTCTTCTCTGTCCCAGTTAGGTGATGCAGTCCCACTCAGCTCTGTCCCAATTAGGTGATGCAGTCCCACTCAGCTCTGTCCCAATTAGGTGATGCAGTCCCACTCAGCTCTGTCCCAATTAGGTGATGCAGTCCCACTCAGCTCTGTCCCAATTAGGTGATGCAGTCCCACTCAGCTCTGACCCAGTTAGGTGATGAAGTCCCTCTCAGCTCTGTCCCAGTTAGGTGAGGAGCTTGTAGTGGTTATAGTGTTGTCTGTACAGGTGAAAGATCTTAATTTGAGCCAGTTAGCTACAGCAGGAAAATAATCCTACAGCAACAGGAAATGTGAATTATTATGTGGATTATAATTAATGGACCTTCTTTGTTGGGGTTAAACATTTTTGTTAGTGCAAATCAAGTCTGACATTTTAAAGTGGAAATTACAAACTTTAGAAGCCTTTTTAAACCAAGAAATACACTACAAGTTTGCATTTCCTGTAGTGCAGGAAAACTCTCAGCAACAAAATGAGTGATCAAATTAAGATCCTACATCTCTAGTTTCTGTCCTGGTGTTTATAGTGTACAGTACATACTGGATGTGGGTTGTGTCAATTCTGTGTTTACATATCTTCTCTGTATATTCTGTGTCGTTATATCTTGTCTGTATATTCTGTGTTTATATTGGCGAACCGTGACTATTGGAGCTAGGCTCTCAGTTGTAGAAAAATATCTGACGTCATACATATAGATAGAGAACTCGGATGTCTGTGTGCACAGAGCATGACTTGAGACCTTTCTTTTGCAGATCTATATAGGAGAAGCAATTCTTTGATGACAGAGTCTCGGCTGTGACTCACAGAAGCAGCACACGTACACAGTTGCAAATATCGATAGCAGGAACCACATTAGAAGAAAAGACGGTTGCGTCGTTTCAAATAAACATTTGCCAAAACAAACAGTCACTCAAATAGTGGCGGAATAAATTCAACCACACAACTACTCACATTGTTTCAAGACCGCGGACAGTATATGCTGTCAGAGAGAAAGAAGTTGTGCTGTATTTGATGTTCTATCTCCAGCATGCAACAATAAAAAAATGCACCATAACATAAAATGTCATGTACCCAGTTCTTCCAATTGCAATGTCATTCCCTTTGTTTTTAATATAATATTTTACACATTGTATTCAAAATTATATGAACAAGATAGCAACAAAAAGCAAGCTGTAGATGAAAACAAAAAGTCCACTCACCATTATGATTATCATTTAAAAACAAAGTCCATTCTCCTGTCATTCTTTATGAAATGGACAATGGCAGGTTCATATAGCTTGTCTTTTGATTTTAAATCCGAAAGTAGAACTCTTTCCTCGTTGCACCAAATCAGGCAGTGCAGGATTTGGTCTCCCGGTCTGTACAAGATTTTACTTTTCATTAAAAGTTAGTCTTGAAAAGGGCGATGCTAACAATTTAGCCACCACATCGTCCTCGATTACTTACTCTGCAGTTGCCATCGCCATCGTTACATACACTCACTGCAAAAAGCTAGCCAGCTAGCTAGGCTCAAGCCTGGGAAAACTCAAGCCTGGGAAAACAAGATAACGTTCGCTATTGGCTCTGAATTAGTGACATATACTTAGGCCCTCTAGAGGGCATTGAGGCATCATACAATTGTCCCACCTATTACAAGACAATTTGTGATTGGTTGATTCTACTGTCATTCCAAAATGCTGCTCTAATTTAAGTCAATGTCAATGACGTTGACTGGTGCCTTCTATTCAAAGCCTGAGGGCCTAGCCAATTAGCGTTGAGCCCAGCTACATTATTTCTACCAAGAGACTACCAAAGAAAAATTCTGATTGGATATTTTTTTCCAACACAAACTGAATAAATTCAATAGGAAGATTATTACAAATAAGACAAAAAAATATTAAATCAATGAAAACAAGATATATAAACGCAGAATATACAGACAAGATATATAAACACACAGTGGGGAACCGTCAGGGCCCTCTATGCCCTATGTATATATTAATATACAGTGGGGAGAACAAGTATTTGATACACTGCCGATTTTGCAGGTTTTCCTACTTACAAAGCATGTAGAGTTCTGTAATTGCTATCATAGGTACACTTCAACTGTGAGAGACGGAATCTAAAACAAAAATCCAGAAAATCACATTGTATGATTTTTAAATAATTAATTTGCATTTTATTGCATGACATAAGTATTTGATCACCTACCAACCAGTAAGAATTCCAGCTGTCACAGACCTGTTAGTTTTTCTTTAAGAAGCCCTCCTGTTCTCCACTCATTACCTGTATTAACTAAACCTGTTTGAACTCGTTACCTGTATAAAAGACACCTGTCCACACACTCAATCAAACAGACTCCAACCTCTCCACAATGGCCAAGACCAGAGAGCTATGAAAAGACATCAGGGATAAAAGTATAGACCTGCACAAGGCTGGGATGGGCTACAGGACAATAGGCAAGCAGCTTGGTGAGAAGGCAACAACTGTTGGCGCAATTATTAGAAAATGGAAGAAGTTCAAGATGACAGTCAATCTCCCTCGGTCTGGGGCACCATGCAAGATCTCACCTCGTGGGGCATCAATGATCATGAGGAAGGTGAGGGATCAGCCCAGAACTACACGGCAGGACCTGGTCAATGACCTGAAGAGAGCTGGGACCACAGTCTCAAAGAAAACCATTAGTAACAAACTACGCCGTCATGGATTAAAATCCTGCAGCGCACGCAAGGTCCCCCTGCTCAAGCCAGCGCATGTCCAGGCCTGTCTGAAGTTTGCCAATGACCATCTGGATGATCCAGAGGAGGAATGGGAGAAGGTCATGTGGTCTGATGAGACAAAAATAGAGCTTTTTGGTCTAAACTCCACTCGCCGTGTTTGTTGGAAGAAGAAGGATGAGTACAACCCCAAGAACACCATCCCAACCGTGAAGCATGGAGGTGGAAATATCATTCTTTGGGGATGCTTTTCTGCAAAGGGGACAGGACGACTGCACCGTATTGAGGGGAGGATGGATGGGGCCATGTATTGCGAGATCTTGGCCAACAACCTCCTTCCCTCAGTAAGAGTATTGAAGATGGGTCGTGGCTGGGTCTTCCAGCATGACAACGACCCGAAACACACAGCCAGGGCAACTAAGGAGTGGCTCCGTAAGAAGCATCTCAAGGTCCTGGAGTGGCCTAGCCAGTCTCCAGACCTCCCTCCAATAGAAAATCTTTGGAGGGAGTTGAAAGTCCGTATTTCCCAGCGACAGCCCCGAAACCTGAAGGATCTGGAGAAGGTCTGTATGGAGGAGTGGGCCAAAATCCCTGCTGCAGTGTGTGCAAACCTGGTCAAGAACTACAGGAAACGTATGATCTCTGTAATTGCAAACAAAGGTTTCTGTACCAAATATTAAGTTCTGCTTTTCTGATGTATCAAATACTTATGTCATGCAATAAAATGCAAATTAATTACTTAAAAATCATACAATGTGATTTTCTGGATTTTTGTTTTAGATTCCGTCACTCACAGTTGAAGAGTACCTATGATAAAAATTACAGACTTCTACATGCTTTGTAAGTGGAAAAACCTGCAAAATCGGCAGTGTATCAAATACTTGTTCTCCCCACTGTATATTAATATATACATAGGGCATAGAGGGCCCTGACGGTTCCCCACTGTGTGTTTATATATCTTGTCTGTATATTCTGCGTTTATATATCTTGTCTGTATATTTTGCGTTTATATATCTTGTCTGTATATTCCATTTGTTTATCGTCTGTCTGTGTATTCTGTATATTGTGGCGGCACCATTTCATTGAGTCAAATTCCTGTACATGCAAATGTATTTGGTGTATAAAGGTGATTCTAAAGGTGAGTGCCTTGAAGGAAGAGTAGTGATTGCAGTGCCATCTGGCTCACAAGGCACAGGGTGGCGAGTACCTGTCAGGTGAGCCGGCAGCGATGACCCCCATCGTGTTTTAGAGAGTATATTATATTCTGTTCTATACTTCTAGGATGATAGAATTTATGTCTAAACCTCTAACTCTGTGAGTGACTCCTATGCATCAGTGGGAAGACATTGTTATTTATGCCACGTCTATGGCCCACAATGCAACACATAGTCTAAATCAAACAGATAATGAAACGGCCATTGCCTCAGAGACATGTGTAGATATATCTTGATCTATGTTGCTCAGCTTTTACTTCCTCTTATTTACAAGCCCACAGACGACAACAGGCCTTTTGTTGATCTCTCGTGATGTTCAATGCTGTTTGTCTATAATATTCATGACTTCCTGTCTCCTAGGCAGCGATGCCACACACACACACGCACGCACGCACGCACGCACACACACACACACACACACACACACACACACACACACACATTGTCTTCCAGCCTTTTGTTTTCCTCTGCCGGTAGTGGGGACGAATGTCTTTGTCCACGCTTAATTATGGATGAATGGGAAACAGTAGCAAGGTAATTGATAGCAGTTCCTCTTTGCGTTTCTCTCCCTTTATCAGCCTCACAGCGCTGGTTGTCACAACGGCCTCCTTCTTATGCCTTCTACCTTTTATCGCATTTATTTACCAAAATAACAATTGTCCTGGTTCCGGACAGATAAGCGGTTTAATTCTGTTAACTTCTGTTATCTCATCAGTGGCAGAGGGAAACTGAAAGAGGACGGGGGAAATCTCCAAATTAGGGATTTTTATGTATTGTCCCCTTGGATGTGTGAGATTGGCAAACAGATTGTGCCCACAATGATAACTTGTAATTGGAAAATTGGGATCCAGATTTCTACTGGCTTTACGTTCTCTCATGTCTACTTTGTCTTGCAAATGGTCAATTCCTTATTTTTCTATCAAGAAAAGGAAATGGCAAACCTTTATAGCATTACCTCATGTAGTTAGCATGAATGCCAATCGTTTCAGTTTGATAACTGTACATAAAATATTCACCCAGTTTTTATCAGTCTACAGTGGGGATGTTTGCTTCTTCCTCTTAGTAGGAGCTGAGAAAGAGAAGATGGGAGAGAGAGAGAGAGAGAGAGAGAGAGAGAGAGATAAAAACCCTCCAACCCAAAAAGGCCTGTGGTGTTGATGGTATCCTCAATGAAATTATAAAATATACAGACGACAAATTCCAATTGGCTATACTTAAACTCTTTAACATCATCCTTGGCTCTGGCATCTTCCCCAATATTTGGAACCAAGGACTGGTCACCCCAATCCACAAAAGTGGAGACAAATTTGACCCCAATAACTACCGTGGGATATGCGTCAACAGCAACCTTGGGAAAATCCTCTGTATTATCATTAACAGCAGACTAGTTCATTTCCTCAGTGAAAACAATGAACTGAGCAAATGTCAAATTGGCTTTTTACCAAATTACCATACGACAGACCACGTATTCACCCTGCACACCCTAATTGACAAACAAACAAACCAAAACAAAGGCAAAGTCTTCTCATGCTTTGTTAATTTCAAAAAGGCCGTTGACTCAATTTGGCATGAGGGTCTGCTGTACAAATTGATGGAAAGTGCTGTTGGGGGAAAAACATACGACATTATAAACTCCATGTACACAACCAACAACTGTAGGGGCCGTGGGGTGAGACATGCAGCTTAAGCCCCACCCTCTTCAACATATATATCAACGAATTGGCGAGGGCACAGTCTGCAGCACCCGGCCTCACCCTACTAGAATCTGAAGTCTACTGTTTGCTGACAATCTGGTGCTTCTGTCACCAACCAAGGAGGGCCTACAGCAGCACCTAGATCTTCTGCACAGATTCTGTCAGACCTGGTCCTGACAGTAAATCTCGGTAAGACAAGAATAATGGTGTTCCAAAAAAGATCCAGTTGCCAGGACCACAAATACAAATTCCATCTAGACACCGTTGCTCTAGAACACACAAAAAACTATACATACCTCGGCCTAAACATCAGCACTACAGGTAACTTCCACAAAGCTGTGAATGATCTGAGAGACAAAGCAAGAAGGGCCTTGTATGCCATCAAAAGGAACATAAAATTCGACATACCAATTAGGATCTGGCTTAAAATACTTCAGTTACTTCAGTACTAGAACCCATTGCCCTTTATGGTTGTGAGGTCTGTGGTCCGCTCAACAACCAATAATTCACAAAATGGGATAAATACCAAATTGAGACTCTGCATGCAGAATTCTGAAAAACTATCCTCAGTGTACAACGAAAAACACCAAATAATGCATGCAGAGCAGAATTAGGACGATACCCGCTAATTATCAAAACCCAGAAAAGAGCCATTAAATTCTACAACCACCTAAAAGGAAGTGATTCCCAAACCTTCCATAACAAAGCCATCACCTACAGAGAGATGAACCTGGAGAAGAGTCGCCTAAACAAGCTGGTCCTGGGGCTTTGTTCACAAACACAAACAGACCCCACAGAGCCCCAGGACAGCAACACAATTAGACCCAACCAAATCATGAGAAAACAAAAAGAGAATTGCTTGACACATTGGAAAGAATTAACAAATAAACAGAGCAAACTAGAATGCTATTTGACCCTAAACAGAGAGTACACAGTGGCAGAATACCTGACCACCGTGACTGACCCAAATTTAAGGAAAGCTTTGACTATGTACAGACTCAATGAGCATAGCCTTGCTATTGAGAAAGGCCGCCGTAGGCAGACCTGGCTCTCAAGAGAAGACAGGCTATGTGCACACTGCCCACAAAATGAGTTGGAAACTGAGCTGCACTTCCTAACCTCCTGCCAAATGTATGACCATATTAGAGACACATATTTCCCTCAGATTACACAGACCCACAAAGAATTTGTAAACAAACCCAATTTGGATAAACTCCCATATCAACTGGGTGAAATACCACAGTGTTCCATCACAGCAGCAAGATTTGTGACCTGAGAGTGTTTGAGAGAAGAAGAAGGGGAGAAGGCTCATGGGGGAAATGTCTGTGACATGGGGAATCATCTGGAACATTCTACTTGACAGTTGTTCCCTGTCATCTGTTGCCTCTCACCTGAGGCAGAGAAACAGTCCTTCAAAAACCATCTGCCTGCTTCCACTGCTACTAATTGATATGTCCTTGAATGTCCGTGAGTGAGTGTGTACCTGTGTGAGTGTGTGTGTCTGTACATGTGTGTGGGGGAATATACATACTGACAGATGCTTGGGGTGGAATGTGTATGATACACAGGAAAGGGGTTGGGCCCTGTCTAGAAGATGTGGTGCCACGTAATGCATTAATCATCTTCGAGATGCATTAATATGATTCTCGAGTTTAAACAAATGATAACTTACTGTAGCATCCAAACATTCCATAGCATTCCAAACATTCCATTAGAATTAAGTGTGTTTTCATAGTGTCTTTCCAGTACATTAGGCTCACTGCAAAACAGTTATAATGTCACATTTCTACAGGGAATCAACACAATAAAACACATTTTAACAGTAGTGTTAAAATCGCAGCTTGGGCACCAGTGAGTTGAGTTTCACCATATCAATAGTCTGAGCTCTCCAGCATTGAAATACAAAACTGATGGGTTTTTTAACACAAACATCCCAAAATCTCACCTTCAAATTAGAAATAATAGAAATAATGAAATAAGGAACTCAGTCAAATTATTCTGAGAGAAAACGTCTGCGAACCAGAAGTCTCTCAAGGTTGTAGTTAGTTCAAGCCTCAAAGGGGACTGCTCTGACGCAGAATATCTCTCTCCCCCTTTCTCTCTCTCTCACTCTATCTCTCTCTCTCTCTCTCTCTCTCTCTTTAACTCTCTCTCTCTCTCTCTCTCTCTCTTTATCTCTCTTTTTATCTCTCTCTCTTTTTAACTCTCTCTCTCTTTAACTCTCTCTCTCTCTCTTTAACTCTCTCTCTCTCTCTCTCTCTTTTTATCTCTCTCTCTTTTTATCTCTCTCTCTCTTTCAAACGAAACCACTTACAATATAAAGGCAAAAGACAGGCAGGGTTACAGTATATCAGTATACCAGTATACCAGTGTTACAGTATTTCAGTATAACATTATTACAGTATACCAGTATAACAGTATTACAGTATTTCAGTATACCAGTATAACAATATACCAGTATTACAGTATAACAGTATAACAGGATTACAGTATACCAGTATAACAGTGTAACAGTATTACAGTATAACAGTATAACAGGATTACAGTATTTCAGTATACAAGTATAACAGTATAACAGTATAGTAGTATTACAGTATTACAGTATAACAGGATTACAGTATTGCAGTATAACAGTATACCAGTATAACAGTATACCAGTATAACAGTATTACAGTATAACAGTATTACAGTATAACAGGATTACAGTATTGCAGTATAACAGTATACCAGTATAACAGGATTACAGTATTTCAGTATAACAGTATAACATTATTACAGTATAACAGTATACCAGTATACCAGTATACCAGTATAACAGTATTACATAATTACAGTATAACAGTATACGTGTATAACAGTATACCAGGATTACAGTATAATAGTATACCAGTATACAAGTATAACATGATTACAGTATAACAGTATAACAGTATAACAGTATAACAGGATTACAGTATACCAGTACACCAGTACAACAGTATAACAGTATACCAGTATAACAGTATAACAGTATAACAGTATACCAGTATAACAGTATACCAGTATGACAGTATAACAGTATACCAGTATACCAGTATAACAGTATACCAGTATAACAGTATAACAGTATACCAGTATAACAGTATAGCAGTATTGCAGTATACCAGTATAACAGTATACCAGTATACCAGTATAACAGTATACCAGTATAACAGTATACCAGTATACCAGTATAACAGTATACCAGTATGACCGTATTACAGTATAACGGGTTGAAAGTAGATATAACTTAAAATTCTGTTGAAGGAGAACAAGATTGTAAAGTTATTAATAACAAGAACAGACAAGAACATGTAGTTCAAGAGGAAACACATTGTATAATCCATCATTGCCAAGCTTATATTTGCAGAAAATATAGATGATATCAAATACATATGGGTGTAGAATTCATACTGCTGTCCAGTTAAACAATCTACATTTACATAAACATCAAGCTGTGGGTATTTGAAGTTACATACTCTATGTTCAAGCAGCAGTTCCTCTCTCGCCTTACATTTAAATGTCATATTTATATGAAACACTGAGGCTTCTACAACAGGCCATCACCCTAATAACTGTCTGGGTTTAAGAGTTGCTCTTTTCCCCCACTATCTTGGTATCAGAGGAGACCTATTCACCACAGATGTGTGAATAATTTCCCTGCTTTCTGATAGGAGCTATAGCTGCCGTATTCCCTATAGAGTCCGAATGGAACGGTAAGAACAGCTATTGTATTGGAGTCGCAAATGGTCAAATGCCTACATCGACCTAAAAGTGGTGTAATTAACTCTTTACCAACGTGTTAAAAGAACAATGCAGTAAATTAATGACCATTCATTTGTTTGATTATTGCTTTGAATAGTAGAAAGGCTCCAATAATGTATAGAAATGCATTTGGATAAACTGTGTGAATGTAATCAATGAGCACTATAGTCTACAGGATTATATAGGATTACAAAAGTACTGTAGTATCGTAATTATAAAGACTAATAAATACTAATTATAGAAGCACACAAACACAAACCAAAACTATACTATATACTATACTATACTATATACTATACTATACTATACTATACTCCAGAAGCCTCTCATCTACAACCACAACTATATCAGCTACTATAGATATCCTGGACATGTAGCCTCTCATCTACAAACACAACTATATCAGCTACTATAGATATCCTGGACATGTAGCCTGTCATCTACAAACACAACTATATCAGCTACTATAGATATCCTGGACATGTAGCCTGTCATCTACAACCACAACTATATCAGCTACTATAGATATCCTGGACATGTAGCCTCTCATCTACAACCACATCTATATCAGCTACTATAGATATCCTGGACATGTAGCCTCTCATCTACAAACACAACTATATCAGCTACTATAGATATCCTGGACATGTAGCCTCTCATCTACAACCACAACTATATCAGCTACTATAGAAATCCTGGACATCTACAGTACAACTATGGAGCTCAAACAAGCTCCTCATGGCTTCTACAACAGCAACATCACAACATGGCTTTGCTATGGAGGTCTTAATGCATTTTTTAAATACACTTTATTGTATAGCCCCAGCGTGGTTATGGCCTTCGTATAACCTAATACCACTGTGATCTCCAGTAGGATATGTGTTCGTCCAGGGGTAGAGATGGTATAAAGGTAGAGGATGATCAACTTAATGAGCATTTATATTGTGTTGACATACATCATGGACATATAGGGGGTTGGGCCGATGCTGTAGAGTGGAGGTGTTATAGGGGTAAGTGCCCCCCAGGACAGAACTGAGGTAAACGTAAAGGGATTTAGGAAAGAAGGAAGGATCTATTGAATGGAAGGATTACATGATTATGAAGTGGCCTAGAGGAAAGGCTTTATCTCCTGATAGATGACCCAATAAACTCTAGGAACTCCAGATGAATAGCACAGGAAGAAGAAAAGACTCAGTGTTAGTCCACAGCCATGTACTGGTGTCCAGTGTCAGTCCACAGCCGTGTACTGGTGTCCAGTGTTAGTCCACAGCCATATACTGGTGTCCAGTGTTAGTCCACAGCCGTGTACTGGTGTCCAGTGTTAGTCCACAGCCGTGTACTGGTGTCCAGTGTTAGTCCACAGACATATACTGGTATCCAGTGTTAGTCCACAGCCCTGTACTGGTGTCCAGTGTTAGTCCACAGCCGTGTACTGGTGTCCAGTGTTAGTCCACAGCTCTGTACTGGTGTCCAGTGTTAGTCCACAGCCGTGTACTGGTGTCCAGTGTTAGTCCACAGCCCTGTACTGGTGTCTTGTGTTAGTCCACAGCCCTGTACTGGTGTCCAGTGTTAGTCCACAGCCGTGTACTGGTGTCCAGTGTTAGTCCACAGCCATGTACTGGTGTCTTGTGTTAGTCCACAGCCCTGTACTGGTATCCAGTGTTAGTCCACAGCCCTGTACTGGTGTCCAGTGTTAGTCCACAGCCATGTACTGGTGTCCAGTGTTAGTCCACAGCCATGTACTGGTGTGAACAACATGATGATAATGGATATGGTGTGCAGATGAGGTGGTTTTAGGATTTGTATACTTTTGTATAAAAGTATTGTTTAATCCTAAAAAGAAGAAACCGTTTCATCCAATGTGGCCATATAGTAAGACATATAGTAAGTTGGAATAATACAACTCTGGACTTGTTATATGCAAATGTGAACGATGCATACAACTCCACTGCACTCCCTCCCCTCGGTAGATCGGATCACAACCTTGTCCACCTCACCCCACTCTACAGGCCTATGGTCCAACAGCAGCCTGCGACCACTAGGACCATAAGGAAATGGTCTCCGGAGGCGAATGAGGCCCTACAGGACTGCTTTGAAACAACAGACTGGTATGTGCTCTGTGAGGCTCATGGGGAGGACATCGATGGACTTACTGACTGCATAACGGACTATATCAATTTTTGTGTAGACAACACTGTACCCACCAGGAAGGTACGCTGTTTTACAAATAATAAACCCTGGGTCACCAGCGACCAGAAGGCCCTGCTGAATGAGAAGAAGAGGGCCTTCAAGGAGGGGGACAAGGACAAATTGAAATGCGTCCAGAGAGAGCTGAAGTTGCGGGATTGCTGAGGGGAAGAGAGGGTATAAGGAGAAGATGGAGGACAAGCTGAGGCAGAGTCATGTGAGAGAGGTGTGGAAGGGTATGAGAAATATCACTGGCTTCAAAAAGTCAAACAGTGGGCAGACGGAGGGGACCCAGGACAGAGCCAATGAGCTGAACCAATTTTTTTTACAGGTTCGATACTGGCCCTGTCCACCTCCCCTCCAGCTCCCCAGGCCACACACCCTTACGGCTGTCTCAACCCCACTCTGCTCACAGCACCTCTGTTGAGACAATCAGCGACCCCACCTCCGCCCCTGCTCCCTATGGACTGATCCTTAACACCCCCCTTTCCCCCACCTCCCCACCTGGGCTGGCTTTCACCACCAACCATGTGAAGAGAGAGCTGGAGAGACTACATCAGTGGAAAGCGGCTGGCCCTGATGGCATCAGCCCAAGGGTGCTTAGGGTCTGTGCTGACCAACTGTGTGGAATACTCCAGCGACTCTTCAACCTTAGCCTATGTTTTTTGACTTCTTCAGTGCCTTCAACACCATTCAGCCCCTGCTACTGGGTGAGAAGATGAAGAGGATGAAAGTGGAAGCACCCTTAGTCTCCTTGGTCACGGACTACCTGACCGGTAGGCCACAATTTGTGCAACTACAGAGCTGTGTGTCAGAACGGGCAGTGAGCAACACAGGGGCTCCCCAGGGAACGGTACTGTCCCCCTTCCTATTTACCCTCTACATCTCGGACTTCAGATATAACTCTGAAACATGCCACCTACAGAAGTTCTCGGATGACTCCGCAATTGTAGGGTACATCAGGGGTGGGAAGGAGGAAGAGTACAGGAGCGCAATCAATTACTTTGTGTTGTGGTGTGAGCCACACAGTGAACCACCTACAGCTCAACATCAGCAAAACAAAGGAGATGGTGGTGGACTTCAGGAGAACCAAGGCCCAACTGACTGCAGTCCCTATACAGGGGATGGATGTGGAAATGGTTGGGTCATACAAGTTCCTGGGAGTCCATATGGACAACAGGCTGAATTAACATGAAATCTGTGGAGTGGTTGAATAATGAGTTTTAATGACTTCAACCTAAGTGTATGTTAACTTCCGACTTCAACTGTATATGATATGATTTACATATGATATAAATGTTGTTTTTTACATCAAGGTGAGGGAAGACAAATGCAACAAGTAACGTGTTGAGTTCATCTTTATTGACTGTTTTTTAGTCTGATATTTAGAGAGCGGCTGTGTGTATTCCGTTCATTAGTTTCATGGATAGCTGTGCGTACAGCTCTTTGTCATCCTGTCAGATAATCTACTTTAGCCTAAAAATGGGATATTGATATTCTTTAGTGTTTTTTTGTTTACTTTATTGAACTATGGCTCACAGTGAGTCTCTCCTCAGATAAATATTTAGTTGATTTCTTCTTATATGATTGTGTTTCTCTGTTGCATCATGCAAATTAAATTATTTGTTCGTTTTTTTGTTTGGGGTTTTGGTGCATTTGTATGCATCATCCACAACCCAGAGTCAGAAAGCTTCGCTTTGCCAAGGGTGGTCACAGGTCAGATGTCACATCAATGGCGCGATTGGCTCACTGTAACTAAAACTACACATAATGAGGTCATTTTTTAAAAGTATTGTTTACATTTTTTTGGCAAGCTCCCTGTGAAGTGAGTAAAATCTTCGGCTGGTGCCATAGTCAGACTCACACAGTGCCACAGTGTCAATTTGACTGGCACTTGAACACAGCTTGATCTGCCTAAGTGTCCCGGGTGAACACATCGGTCAAATGAAGCCACTGCTCCGCTCTGTGTTAGAGCTTCTCACAAAGCCAGAGAGAACAGGAACAGGCCCAGATCAATCACTCTGAGAGGGACTTAACTGACATTTTCATTTTACTTCCTCATTGTTCACCGTGTCAAGGGGATTGCTGAAGGAATGGGCCATCTGTGCCACACTGTTCTCTTACGTTGCGGTGTAGAGAAAATCAACACATCATCTTCATGTGCTTTGAGATGATCTCATGGATGGAGAGCAGCCTACTGTTCGACGACAATCCTCTCGTCAATCAAATCTATTTGCTTTCATCAGAGTGAATGACTCTTTGTCAGTGCAGTATTCCCTAATAAGCCATTTTAATGACCCTTCAGAAATATTGTACAGAGTACGATGGATAAAAGATGGCAATATTCTCCGCTCCATATGGTCAATAAGGACACGTGTTAAGGACAGGGCCCATTTGTTATTTTCCTGGTGTGTCCATTGAAATAAAAGAGCAACATTTCGAAACAACACATATTGAATATTTGATATATTGCTATCATTGGCTCCAGAAATGTGTGTTGAGAGTCGCCTCTATCTGTGAGACTCACTGTTTGAATAACCAGGAAAAGACAAGAGGCAATGAGACAACAGATAACAGATCAATATGAAGCAGATTACTGGCACTTCAAAGGTACACCCAGCCAGAGACACAACAGAACATTACATGAGATGAACCAGGAGTCAACAACTGGGACCTGCTGCAATATCATAGTCTGTAGTGGGGTGGTTTAATATCATAGTCTGTTGTGCGGTGGTTTAATATCATAGTCTGTAGTGGGGTGGTTTAATATCATAGTCTGTAGTGGGGTGGTTTAATATCATAGTCTGTAGTGGGATGGTTTAATATCATAGTCTGTAGTGGGGTGGTTTAATATCATAGTCTGTAGTGGGGTGGTTTAATATCATAGTCTGTAGTGGGGTGGTTTAATATTATAATCTGCAGGGTGGTGGTTAATATCTCTCTCTCTCTCTCTCTCTCTCTCTCTCTGTCCTCTCTCTCTCTCTCTCTCTCTCTGTCCTCTCTCTCATGTTGCTCAAGCCTCTCTGTACAGTAGTTACATTATTTTTGTTCTCCCCAACCCCATCGTTTTCATAGGTATTCTGTTACAATTATCATAAGTGTTAACTCCAACCGCCATGCTGGGGAATAGGAATATTTAATATACCTCATTAAACATGGTGAGCTGCTTGCTTCTTCTATGGCTTGTCAGCTGCTAAAGCTCTGCTTGAACTCCCACTGACTCCCGTTTTCATGCTAAAATAGCAATTCTTTATTGGATAGTCATCTATGGTCTGTGATCAAGCAGTGTGCTGAAACACAGAACATAGCTGGCAGAGAGCGACTGTAATTGTGCCACAGTTCCCTAGCTGTTGAAATGTGTTTTTCTATTTTTCTCTGTACTCAATAGACTGGGGTGTTACAGGCTTTGTCCCAAAGGGCCCGTAGGGATCTGGTTAAAACTAGTGCACTATATAGGGAAAAGGTGCCATTTGGGACGCAGCCTTAGTAATTTCATAGCAGTTTACTTTTCGGTGTGAACGTTGGATTCCATCTCAACCGCCTTCAAGGGCTCTGTGAATTTAGGAACAAAAACACAGAGTTCTTAACAAATACACAGACACTGTGATCATGATACACATATTGAAATAAAATGCTGATAGACAAAAACTATTATGAACCAGGTGTGGTGATGTAAACCTGGTTTAAACACTGTGTTTGATTGTTGTATTATGTACCAGGTGTGGTGGTGTAAACCTGGTTTAAACACTGTGTTTTATTGTTGTATTATGAACAAGGTGTGTTGGTGTAAACCTGGTTTAAACACTGTGTTTGATTGTTGTATTATGAACAAGGTGTGTTGGTGTAAACCTGGTTTAAACACTGTGTTTTATTGTTGTATTATGAACAAGGTGTGTTGGTGTAAACCTGGTTTAAACACTGTGTTTGATTGTTGTATTATGAACAAGGTGTGTTGGTGTAAACCTGGTTTAAACACTGTATTTTATTGTTGTATTATGAACAAGGTGTGTTGGTGTAAACCTGGTTTAAACACTGTGTTTGATTGTTGTATTATGAACAGGGTGTGTTGGTGTAAACCTGCTTTAAACACTGTGTTTGATTGTTGTATTATGAACAAGGTGTGTTGGTGTAAACCTGGTTTAAACACTGTGTTTGATTGTTGTATTATGAACAAGGTGTGTTGGTGTAAACCTGGTTTAAACACTGTGTTTGATTGTTGTATTATGAACAAGGTGTGTTGGTGTAAACCTGGTTTAAACACTGTGTTTGATTGTTGTATTATGAACAAGGTGTGTTGGTGTAAACCTGGTTTAAACACTGTGTTTGATTGTTGTATTATGAACTAGGTGTGGTGATGTAAACCTGGTTTAAACACTGTGTTTGATTGTTGTATTATGAACAAGGTGTGTTGGTGTAAACCTGGTTTAAACACTGTGTTTGATTGTTGTATTATGTACCAGGTGTGGTGATGTAAACCTGGTTTAAACACTGTGTTTTATTGTTGTATTATGAACAAGGTGTGGTGATGTACACCTGGTTTAAACACTGTGTTTGATTGTTGTATTATGAACAAGGTGTGGTGGTGTAAACCTGGTTTAAACACTGTGTTTGATTGTTGTATTATGAACAAGGTGTGGTGGAGTAAACCAGGTTTAAACACTGTGTTTGATTGTTGTATTATGAACAAGGTGTGGTGGTGTAAACCTGGTTTAAACACTGTGTTTGATTGTTGTATTATGAACAAGGTGTGGTGATGTAAACCTGGTTTAAACACTGTGTTTGATTGTTGTATTATGAACAAGGTGTGTTGGTGTAAACCTGGTTTAAACACTGTGTTTGATTGTTGTATTATGTACCAGGTGTGTTGGTGTAAACCTGGTTTAAACACTGTGTTTGATTGTTGTATTATGAACAAGGTGTGTTGGTGTAAACCTGGTTTAAACACTGTGTTTGATTGTTGTATTATGAACAAGGTGTGTTGGTGTAAACCTGGTTTAAACACTGTGTTTGATTGTTGTATTATGAACAAGGTGTGGTGATGTAAACCTGGTTTAAACACTGTATTTGATTGTTGTATTATGAACAAGGTGTGTTGGTGTAAACCTGGTTTAAACACTGTGTTTGATTGTTGTATTATGAACAAGGTGTGGTGGAGTAAACCAGGTTTAAACACTGTGTTTGATTGTTGTATTATGAACAAGGTGTGGTGGTGTAAACCTGGTTTAAACACTGTGTTTGATTGTTGTATTATGAACAAGGTGTGGTGATGTAAACCTGGTTTAAACACTGTGTTTGATTGTTGTATTATGAACAAGGTGTGTTGGTGTAAACCTGGTTTAAACACTGTGTTTGATTGTTGTATTATGTACCAGGTGTGTTGGTGTAAACCTGGTTTAAACACTGTGTTTGATTGTTGTATTATGAACAAGGTGTGTTGGTGTAAACCTGGTTTAAACACTGTGTTAGATTGTTGTATTATGAACAAGGTGTGTTGGTGTAAACCTGGTTTAAACACTGTGTTTGATTGTTGTATTATGAACAAGGTGTGGTGATGTAAACCTGGTTTAAACACTGTATTTGATTGTTGTATTATGAACAAGGTGTGTTGGTGTAAACCTGGTTTAAACACTGTGTTTGATTGTTGTATTATGAACAAGGTGTGGTGATGTAAACCTGGTTTAAACACTGTGTTTGATTGTTGTATTATGAACAAGGTGTGTTGGTGTAAACCTGGTTTAAACACTGTGTTTGATTGTTGTATTATGAACAAGGTGTGGTGATGTAAACCTGGTTTAAACACTGTGTTTGATTGTTGTATTATGAACAAGGTGTGTTGGTGTAAACCTGGTTTAAACACTGTGTTTGATTGTTGTATTATGAATAAGGTGTGGTGATCTAAACCTGGTTTAAACACTGTGTTTGATTGTTGTATTATGAACAAGGTGTGTTGGTGTAAACCTGGTTTAAACACTGTGTTTGATTGTTGTATTATGAACAAGGTGTGGTGATGTAAACCTGGTTTAAACACTGTGTTTTATTGTTGTATTATGAACAAGGTGTGGTGATGTAAACCTGGTTTAAACACTGTGTTTGATTGTTGTATTATGAACAAGGTGTGTTGGTGTAAACCTGATTTAAACACTGTGTTTGATTGTTGTATTATGAACAAGGTGTGTTGGTGTAAACCTGGTTTAAACACTGCGTTTGTCCTTAACAACATGGCTCACAGATGAGGCTGGGAATAGAACATCTCCTGGTCAGCTTTAATTCACCATCTCAATGCAGCAGTCATACGTTTGTTTGGTTTCTTTTATCACATTGATAGAAGGGGATGTAATCAGCATTTACATACCTTTCCAACTGAACAAGACTGGCCTGAATGAGAGACTGTGAATTCTGTCCTTCTAGACTGTGAATTCTGTCCTTCTAGACTGTGAATTCTGTCCTTCTAGACTGTGAATTCTGTCCTTCTCCTCATATGTCCTTCTCTTATAGGTGACATTAAATTAGTTAATTTTTAGCTGATCAACCAACCTTGTATAATACATGTGTATTAACGTTGCATTGCTAGTTGTCCTTCAGCTGTGCAAACAACAATGATAAATGTTCCCTTTGTTAATAAAAAAACTCTTAACGATCCATTAATTGGATGATAATTACGGTCCATGATGATGAAGGTGTAATGAGTGGAATATTGTTATAGTCATTAGCTGGCCCTAATCTGTTATTAACTTAGTATTAGAGACAACAAAAATAACGTTCTCCCATCTCAAAAAAAATAAACTATAGTAACTGCCTATTAGGTGCCAAATAAAGTAACTGGGTTGACCGTAACAGGGCGGAAGGGCGGCAGGTAGCCAAGTGGTTAGTGTTGGGCCTGTAACTGAAAGGTTGCCGGATCAAATCCCCGAGCTGACAAGGTAAAAATCTGTCGTTCTGCCGCTGAACAAGGCAGTTAACCCACTGTTCCTAGGCCGTCATTGTAAATAAGAATTAGTTCTTAACTGACTTGCCTAGTAAAATAAAGGTTAAATAAAATAAAAATAAAAGGGTTGACTGTAACAGGGTTGACCGTAACAGGGGGGACAGTAACAGGGTTGACCAAACAAGTGTTGACTGTAGCAGGGTTGACCGTAACAGGGTTGACCGTAACAGGGTTGACTGTACCAGGGTTGACCGTAACTGGGTTGACCAAACAAGGGGTGAACGTAACAGGGTTGACAAAACAAGGGGTGAACGTAACAGGGTTGACGGTAACAGGGTTAACCATAACAGGGTGTGTGTGTGTGTGTGTGTGTGTTGCTAATGTCCTTTTTTAGTAGTTTCTGTAACTGTGCTGAAAGGACGTTGTGAAGAGAGATATATCAGAGCCAGGTTGGTACAATAGTATGAAATGAGTTCAGCTCACAGAGCCTGACATCCGAGCCTCCCGTCACAGCGTCCGTTTAAACACCTTTTAATCTGCATGTGAACAGTTTGCTCTACTGTTCAGTCAGAGGTTCAAAGAGAAAGAGATGAATGTGAACCGCGGTACCAGGGGTTTCAGCTGTGTCTGATGGATCGACGGTAGCTAGCTATTCAACTGGTGGAATTTGAGTTTGAATGTGACAGATCTGGGTTAAAAGGGAGACAGAGAATGGCCGTGCTGAGTCAAATTCACATTTTCAACCCAAATATCCAACTGGGAGTGTGTGTCCTTACAGTAGCTAGATTCAGACGGAAGCTGGGAGTAATGGTTAATAATAACATGTACAGCTGGTCTCTGATTATTGAGTCGGTAAAAGCTTTTAATCTTTTCCATTTCACATTTCTGTAACTGTAGTTATATACTGTACCTGGTATATAACATAACATAATATAATATATAATATAGTATAACATAATACTTCCATCAGGTAATCATTAACAAACCTTCCTATATAAGGTGTGATGAGCATTACTGTATGTTTTGATGTGTGGAAGCTGATTTACCATACATAGTCATTTACCTTGTAGTTTTCCCTATTCATCTGTTCACACACGTCCAATACATCCTGACAGACAGACTGATAGACAGTCTAGGTAAAGTGGGATTGGGATGGGGGTCGGGAGCGTGGGGAAGCCTGTCCACTTAGTGTTAGAGAAGATCAAAGGTATCCCATCCAAAATCAGAGAGAGAGAGAGAGAGAGAGAGAGATCCCCCCGTCCCTGTCAATCTCCTCTGTCCGTCTTCGGTTCAGTGAACAGTGGAATTAATGAGAGATGTTAATGAGACACACCCCATTGCTGGTCCCATTTTTACATAACATTACCTCAGGTAACCTCTCTCTCTCTCTCTCTCTCTCTCTCTCTCTCTCTCTCTCTCTCTCTCTCTCTCTCTCTCTCTCTCTCTCTCTCTCTCTCTCTCTCTCTCTCTCTCTCTCTCTCTCTCACTCTCCGTAGTATATCCATTAGTAAGTCAGTCTGATTAGGTGACAGTCAGCGGCAGAGGAAATGTGGAATTATGGCACACAGTATTATGAATGATGAATGAATCCCCAATGTGCTTACCAAAGATAATTGAATACATTTGGTCTGTGGATCAGGATCTGTCACAGTCCAGTAGCAACGCCTAGCCAACCATTTACACAGACCACAGTAATATGACTGCTCCACTGTAATCCTTCTGCTGTAAGTAGATAATGCCAAACAAATCAGGTGGAGAATTTCCAATCTCCTTCAAATCTAGATTTGAAATTGAGAATTATATTAAATACATTTAAATAAATCCAAATACTGCAAAAAAAAAAACTAAAACATTAAGCACTTAAAATGTAAACGATAATGTGGTGAGAATCGTTCTTTCTGCCAATCCGCTGTCTCTTATAAAAATAACGTTTGATCCAATCAACAACCACTCCAAGGTGACTGACTGAATGACTCCACTGTTGCTGAAGCTCTCCCCTTCTGGCTCCAATATCTCTGTCAGAATCAGCTGAAGGATGTTGTGACCTGGAAAATCTCTTTGAAGGAGAGCAACCACATCAGAAAATCAATGACCTGGTGTTGTACTCACAGTGCAATGCATTGCAAGACGGAGTTCAGACTCTGAGCACTGAAGTGAACAGGCATGCCGTTCAGTGCTGTGCAGTGAGTGGGTGTAACGCTACATAGAGAAAACATTGCTCTATTTCAACCGTCAGTGTCCTGTCAACAAAAGATTAAATGAACCTCTTTGAAGCCTGTTACTTGATGCTCTTTCTGTCATGACTTGACAGTGTATGAGTAGTCATTCATCTATAATTCCTTAGATTGTGTCAGAAAATCTTGGTGTTTACTGCATGAAACCAAGAAGCATACTAAGAGGTTTCTTCCTTGGTATCCTGATCGTGAGAGCCATAACATTCTCCTCATGTATTTCTGAAAACCAAACACACACCAGCAGCAATGATTCTGAATGCGTTCTAGTCTTCCATATGATGTACATGTGGTCATCTTTCAGGTGACGTGACGCAGCAGCTGCGTTTGAACCGCATAATAGCTTCCTGGTGTAACAGTGACACTGAGCAGAGATGATAGGCGCATGATATTACTCTGACACACATGTCAACTTCCATGTTTCAAACATGACGAGAATGGGATACATGCTAATGCTTTTGATAGTCAGTCAGAGGTGTTTGCTGCTGGTGTGGTACGTGCCTAAGGGCTTGATAATTAGAGATTGTGGAGTTTGCCCCAAAATGGTCGATAGACCTCTCATAGCAACGTTATGGATGAAATAGATAACGTACTATGATGGTACTATAACGATTGGAATACTATGTCATGTAACCGAGCAATACATCCAACCAACCACAATACAATCATTTGTTTCATAAAGTTAAACAATAATTTATTAACATTTCCTTTGCAAATATCACAATTAGCACACATTGACCTGCCTATGAAGTTACCAACTACCGATTATTTGAAATAAGATGATTAACACTGAGCAAATAGAAGAAAAGTGAACAGTAAAAAGCACCAGTTTGAAGCACCACCAAATGCTAGGTGAAATATAATACATCAGAGACAATAACTTGTGTTATTTTGACAATACAAAGAGATCTTCAGACAGGTTTCGAAAATATGCCTATATAGGCTAATAAATGCACAACAATTGAAAATAAGCAATACAAAATAATAAATATGTGTACTTATGAATTACATTTAATGTATTCATGGAACAATTAAACCACTTTCATTAATGTTGTTATTTAATCAGTAAGCAATTCACTTTTTTAATGAGTGATGCTGATATACCATTGATTAGACCATTGTGATCACTTTTGCAATGAGATGTTGAGAAAAAACGAATGACTAGTGAACCTTTCCATCAAAACTGCTTTTAACGGAGAAACTGAAAACCTCTGAGACACCACTACATTATTGACATTCTCAGGACTTTGAATTTTCCAAGAGAACTCACTTCAGAAGTGATGAAAGCTCAACTATACATTCTAATAAGGAAATTAGATGTCTTGACTCTTTCTGCATGGCCAGCTTGGCTTACTGAAAGGGTCTCAGAGGGTTGTGCAGTTATATGGTCGATCCTCAGTAAAAGACAAGGAAGATTCTGCACAAGAACCTTCTTTTGGCTGGTGAACATTTACGTGTGTATGTGTGTTCAAGTGTCTGTTCTCAGTTGTATGGTCAATGGTCTTCACATTTCTGACCACTACATTGAATCACTGCCATGTTGGATAAACGGTGCATACATGATAACGTGAAACGATGTCTTTGACTTCGATGATGATGTGGTTTACAGATAAGTCTGATTATAGAAACATTTCATGACAGCATAAATAAGCAACTGCAGAAAACATATTACAGTACATCGACAACCAGTGTAAAAAAAACATTTTACAAAACGTTATTGAGTTTACAAAGTGTGAAAAATATCATATTTTCCCCATTATAAAAAATGCCACATTGAACGAGGCAAGTAAGGTCATACCGCATGGACGCGATGAAAGAAAGACAGAGAGAGAGAGAGAGAGAGAGAGAGAGAGAGAGAGAGAGAGAGAGAGAGACAAAGATGTATGGGGCAAGGTTGTCCCCTAGACAGTGATCTGAGTTCAGTTGCTTTATCCTCCAAATAGTTAATGCCTGACCTGGGTAGTTTCAACTGATCCTAGATCTGTGTGTACAGGGTAACTTCTACCCGGAGCTGTGGTCCTATACTGTAGTAACAGACAGGAAGGCATTGTGTACTTGTTTAGTCCCCTGGTCCTCAGGTGCTCTGGCCCCGTGACTCATTAGTTCCTGGATGGTCATCCAGTTATCCAGGATCTTCTTGTTGCGTTTCTTCATCATCTTCTTGTGGCTGAGTTCCAGGATGTTGACCTCTTTACGGCCCTCGGCCCCGCTCCCCGGCCCATCTCTGAGACACTCCAGCCGGCTCCTCTGCATGTACTCCCTCCTCCTCCTCTGCTCCCTGGCTCTGGCCAGCTGCTGCTTCCTCTCCTCTTTACTCCAGTACCGCCCCATCTTCATCTCAGACATAGCGTCGTCGTCCGTGGTCATCCCTCCACTACGCTCCTCCCTGATCCTCAACGCCCGTTCTCGTAGAATCCGGTCCCTCGCCGGGCGCCGGGCTACATACTTCGTCCCGTCGGCTCGAACTTTCACCTTCCACTCAAGGCGTGGTTCCCCCGGGCGGCCGGAGCGGTCCCGGCAGACGCTGAGAAGGCTGAGCTGGGACTGGGAGTAGGTCTCCAGACTGGAGGTCTGCTGGAGGAGCTGCTGCATGTAGCTCTGAAGGTGTCTGGCGTGGGCCGGGGAGGCGCCCTGGCTCTGCTGGGGGGCTGTGTGGTAGGGGGAAGGGTAGGGAGGGACCTTGGGTGGTTCCCGGTGGCTCCTGGTGCAGTCGCAGCGCTCGTCGTCTGCAGGCAGGGCCGGGTCTGACTCGGAGGGGGAGGGGTTGGACTGGTCGGGGCTGCTGGAGATGACCGTGGTGCCTGGGCTGTGCGTGGGGGTCCCGGTTGAGGTCCCACTCTGGAGCTCTCTGAAAAAGAAGAATACATTATTATCTATTGTCTATAATAGAAACGTCAGACCCGGGATTGGAACCAACAACCCCCCGGCTGATGGCCCACCTTTCTAAACTCAAGGCTAAAAAGGGCTTTAAAAAATACATTTGATTGATTGACTACATACCTGTCTGGGATGGGGATGGAGATGGACTGGCCGGAGGCTGCCATGGTACTCTGGAGGTTCTTCTGGTTGGTGAGACTGATGCGTCTCTGTAGAGAGTGGTCCGGGGATCTCTCCATGCCTAGAGGAGTGGACCTGGCGCTCTCAGCCGTGTTATAGGCACTGGAGCTGTCCTTGTCCCTCTTTAGCTTGTCGCTGTCCCACTGCCTCTCCCCTGGATGCTCGTTGATATCGGCCAGCTTGGCATGCCGCTTACGCCCGTCTTTGGGGCTCCGTCCTGGGGAGCAGATAGGGGCACAGGGGGGGTCCCTCTTGGTCTTGCGGAGCTGGTGGGCCTGCATGATGCTCTGACACTCCAGCTCGATACTCCTCAGCTCCTCGTTCAACATCCTCAGCTCCTGCTCCATCCCTCCACCACCACTGACCCCCACCCTGCTCTGCTCCGTCAGGCTGCACTCGATGGTGCTTCTCCGGCTGTAGTACACACCACACTCCCCGCTGTTACGGATCTGGCACTTGAGCTCCAGGAGCTGCTGGAAGCGGCTGTCACACTCCAGTCCTAACCCCACTCCGCCCTCACCCTCCTGGGCTTGGATCAGACCCCTGGGTCCCTGGGTGTCCGAGGGCACCACCACCCTCCTGCCCAGCCCCTGGCCATGCTCAACCCTCCATCGGTCTCTCAGGCCCTGGGCAGGACTTTGGTGGACACGGACTTCCTGTTCGGAGCTCTCCTCATTGCGCCCCGTCCCCGTGCCGCTCTCTTCCTGAGTATTGGAGGAACACGTGGCCGTGTCTGTCATGATGTCATCCTCCTCCAGCTGCTTGGCCTGGAAAGAGAATAAAGATTTCTGGTTAGTACAAGCTCTTAAGCGTTTAGAACAGCAATACCTGGACATCTATACTGTTTAGAACAGCAATACCTGGACATCTATACTGTTTAGAACAGCAATACCTGGACATCTATACTCTCAACATTGAAATATGATCTATTTAGATGTTTTATTTATATTTAATTTATACAGGAACATGATGATTATCTATAATGATATACACTGAGTGTACAAAATGTGAAGAACTCTATCCTTGGCATAGACTGACCAGATGAATCCAGGTGAAAGCTATGATCCCTTATTGATGTCACTTGTTAAATCCACTTCAATCAGTGTAGATGAAGGGGAGGAACTGCAATGCTGCTGGGTTTTTCACACTCAACAGTTTCCCATGTGTATCAAAAATGGTCCACCACCCAAAGGACATCCTGCCAACAATTATTATTATTAATTTTTGTACCTTTATTTAACTAGGCAAGTCAGTTAAGAACAAATTCTTATTTACAATGACTGCCTTCACCGGCCAAACTCGGACGACGCTGGGTCAATTGGATTGGGGACTCCCAATCCTGGTCGGTTGTGATACAGCCTGGAATCGAACCACATCTTGACACAACTTTGGGAAGCATTGGGCAATCTCTTTCGACACCTTGTAGTCCATGCCCGACGGGGGGTGGGGGGGTTGGGTGGGGGTCCTAATGTTTTGTACACTCTGTGTATAATGACCAACTATGTCCAGATCATACTCTCTTCCCCAGGCTGTTTTCACCTGCTCCTCTCCTCCTCCTGACTTCTGCGCCTCCTCATTCCTCCTCTCCTCTAGGATCTCCATCTTCAGCTCGTCCAGGAGTTCATTGTGCTCCTCGTCCAGCCACGCCTCCTCTGGTCTGGTCACCAGGAGAACGATACTCCTGGACTCCTCATTGGACAGGAGAGCGACAGCTTCCTGCCTGTCCTGTACGTCACAGCCGTTAATCTGGTAAAACGCACGTAAAGAGATGAGAAAATATATAGTTCACACATACTGATTAAGAAAGAGAACCTGTTACTGTCTGTCACAGTCACTGACAACTGAACTCCACCACAGAAGAAGACTTAATGAAGAAATGATGTAAAATACATACTGTAGTACACAGAGAGATTAGAAAGTACTGTATCTAATACACAGAGAGATTAGAAAGTACTGTATATAGTACACAAAGAGATTAGAAAGTACTGTATCTAATACACAAAGAGATTAGAAAGTACTGTATCTAATACACAAAGAGATTAGAAAGTACTGTATCTAATACACAGAGAGATTAGAAAGTACTGTATCTAGTACACAAAGAGATTAGAAAGTACTGTATCTAATACACAGAGAGATTAGAAAGTACTGTATCTAGTACACAGAGAGATTAGAAAGTACTGTATCTAGTACACAAAGAGATTAGAAAGTACTGTATCTAATACACAGAGAGATTAGAAAGTACTGTATCTAATACATAAAGAGATTAGAAAGTACTGTATCTAATACACAAAGAGATTAGAAAGTACTGTATCTAATACACAAAGAGATTAGAAAGTACTGTATCTAATACACAAATAGATTAGAAAGTACTGTATCTAATACATAAAGAGATTAGAAAGTACGGAATCTAATACATAAAGAGATTAGAAAGTACTGTATCTAATACATAAAGAGATTAGAAAGTACTGTATCTAATACACAAAGAGATTAGAAAGTACTGTATCTAGTACACAGAGAGATTAGAAAGTACTGTATCTAATACACAAAGAGATTAGAAAGTACTGTATCTAATACACAAAGAGATTAGAAAGTACTGTATCTAATACATAAAGAGATTAGAAAGTACTGTATCTAATACATAAAGAGATTAGAAAGTAATGTATCTAATACATAAAGAGATTAGAAAGTACTGTATCTAGTACACACTCACATAGTATACACAGCGATAAAGAAAGAAAAGCTTCACACTCATTAATTAAACTCCTGACTGACTGACAAAATCACCCCCCTTTAAATTACTCCCTTCCGCCTCTATACAATGCACATCACAGTCATTCACTTAACTCCCTCCATCACAGAAGATGGAGTGTTTGAGGAAACCATCCCCCTTTTAATCTCTCCCTCCACCTCTCTGTCTCTCTGAGAAAAGCACCTCCAGTCAATTAGGAATTCACACGTTCACAGGCAGGCAGAGGATGTCTGGTCTGCTCTGTGCATTGTCTCAACTCTGCATTGATTAAATAGGGAGGGCAGTGGGGGGCCAGCCACAGCCATGGGAGAGAACGAGAGAGCGCTGCATGGTATTCATGAAGGCTGGTCTCAGCGCAGCACTGCACCCATCCAGACATACAATTAACTGTTCTGTGACAGGTGGCGTTCATCTTTCCCCTGCAGAGTAATGGGGTTGTCACAGAGAGATAATAGGACCCAGAAAACACCAGGGCTCAGCCCTCCAATCAGAATACAACAGGGGCTTAGCCCTCCAATCAGAGGAGATTGTGCAGGGTTTAGTCCACCAGTCACCTAACATCATTACTGCTACTACTGGTGTACAAAAGTACTGACTACTACTTCTAAACTCTGTTCGCACCTAACACACCTAACACACCTAACATACCTAACACGCCTAACACACCTAACACACCTAACAGACCTAACACACCTAACAGACCTAACAGACCTAACAGACCTAACAGGCCTAACAGACCTAACAGACCTAACACACCTAACACACCTAACATACCTAACAGACCTGACAGGCCTAACAGACCTAACAGACCTAACAGACCTAACATACCTAACAGGCCTAACAGGCCTAACACACCTAACACACCTAACAGACCTAACACACCTAACAGACCTAACAGACCTAACAGACCTAACAGGCCTAACAGACCTAACAGACCTAACACACCTAACAGACCTAACAGACCTAACAGACCTAACACACCTAACAGACCTAACAGACCTAACACACCTAACACACCTAACAGACCTAACAGACCTAACACACCTAACAGACCTAACAGACCTAACAGGCCTAACAGACCTAACAGACCTTTTCCTTGTTCGACTTCTGGTCCCTACAAGGATAGTAAAACCAGAAACGCACACACACCATATACACACACATACACACACACTCAAACCCATTTCCACACTGTATCACTGTGACTAGAGAGAGAGAGAGAGAGAGAGAGAGACCTGCCGGGGAGGATGTGGTGCTGCTGTGTGAAAGCAACCCTAAGGACTTTCATTTCCCAGCTTAAGTGTAGCCATTAAATATACATATGATCTGTAGCCCCGAGACAACAACAGCTCTGCTCGTAGAAGAGAGCTTTACAGGTGCCTTTGAGTGTGTGTGTGTGTGTGTGTGTGTGTGTGTGTGTGTGTGTGTGTGTGTGTGTGTGTGTGTGTGTGTGTGTCATGCAATTGGTCTAGAGATGAACATACGTACCTGTAATATTCGATCTCCTTCCCTAATACGCCCATCCCTGGCAGCGATGCTATTGGGTCCAACCTGAAGAAACAATCCAGACACAGATACACAAGTTACTACTGTTGCCATGTCACTGTGTTAGAACAGGCAGCTAGATACACAAGTTACTACTGTTGCCATGTCACTGTGTTAGAACAGGCAGCTGGTGGATCATTATCAAACACGTTCACATTTATTGCTCCATCTCTCTTCTTGTCAGTATCACCATCTGAAGATATTGCTTTTACAATACAACTCCGATCATCCAACCATTCCTCAACACTTAAATTGAGCTCAACGTCACATGGTAATAGCGAATGTATCCAAAATGGCCCCCTATTCCCTAAATAGTGCATAAGTTTTTATCAGAGCCCTATGGACCCTGGTCAAAACTAGTGCAATATATATGGTATAGTGTGCCATTTGGGACGCAACCGTATCGTTTGAAATACGAAGTATGGATTGTAGCATCTGAGGTTTGTTAGTGTGGTAGATGTCCACCAAGTTAACACTGATATTGGTGTCAACAACCATCTTCCCGTCTGCTTTATGAAAGGAGAAAGAATCCTCAGGAGAAAAATCTTTATGTTTAAAGATGTATTGTTTTTCTCCATATTTTCTTTTCATTTTTAAGGAGTTTGTATGAAATTTCGAATCGTTCCATTGAAGATATCTGTTCTGTTGTTTTCCTTCACACCTTTGAAATTCGGTCTTAATCAAAAAACAAGCTTTTCTTTCATCAAAAAACTGAACAACAAAATAAGGCCCTCAGCAAGAGAAAAGAAACCTTGGAAGTGTATTAAAAAAAATCTGAAATTATCAAGCTGAAAGCGTGTAGATATTTTCTATTTGAATATTATAAACATATCTTATTTTTCACAGACAATCCCAGTGGATACGTTTATGAGTGAATCTAATCTACTTCGTATGATTTCAATATCGCTTCAATTTCTCTGCAATTATTTCATACACTTTGTAGTTATCCCAGTCAAGATCAAGAGATATACATACGTGTTCAAACCAAGAAAATTTACCCCAACATTATAAACAGACATAAACTGTCATCAAAAGGAATACAAATACACTGTTCTGGTTTCTTACGTGATGTTAGAGGGGTATGAGGCAACTGAGGTAACGCTTCGGCTAATTGAAGAGAACGCTGGTGTAAGAGCATGGCAATACCACACACACACACACACACACACACACACACACACACAAGAACACACACACACACACACACACACACACACACACACACACACACACACACAAGAACACACACACACAAGAACACACACACACAAGAACACACACACACACCCAACACCACCAGAATGAGAGCTTTAGCTGTCTCTATGCTCTTTGTTTCAGTGTTTGGTATGCAGAGGCGGTGTTGGGAAAATGTGTCATGTTACTCTGCAGGAGAGGAGAGGAAGGGTGTCACTCACTGCAGACTAATTAAAATCCTCAATTAGAATATTGAACAGAACGGTGGAGTATTTCAAACTTGACTTACTTTCCTCTCCTCTCTCTCCATGCATGGTTCATTCGGAGCGGAAGAGACATTGTTTGATTGGCAAACATTCAAACACTTCCTCATTCCTTAACACCTTCTAATTCAGTTGAAGTCAGTCAATATTCCACAACTTATATGATATCAAATGGGAATTCATAGATATATTTTAATGGCTTCTGACTATAAAAGGTAATTGATATGGGTTGGGGTTCTTTGTTTTATTTATTCTTCCTTCATCGAAGCCCTTGACCGTATGCCAGAGAACCAGACTCAGGAGGGGGGGCACGGATAGATCTGTGTCCCACCAACAGGACACTTCTCTGGGGAAGATCGGGTCTCATAAGGAAATTCAGAGTTAAGCGCACGTAAATGGAACATAATTCCTTTTTTATGCACTTTTCTCTGTATGCGTATTCTGAATTTAAGCATGAGAATAGCATGCTATTCCTTCGCTATTTGTTTGTGTGGAGATCAAAGAAATGAAGGTGTGGCGGAGGTGTCTACAGACCTTCACTTAATTCCCTCATAATTCCACCACCTTTACGCAGGATAAAACAATGAATGTGGTTAAGCAACCAGTCGGATCCAAATGGATCTATAACACCATTCCCCATGTCATTTCCCTAATTGATAAGACCTATTGACAAGAGCTAGGTAAATGAGTAAGCCATTGGGTAAGAGCATTGTAAATATAAATTACAATTGTTTTACCTTATGATCACTGGAGACGAATGCGCAAACAGTCATTCAGCCAACTGAAACACACCTACCGAGTTGATTTATGACTTCTAGAATGTTTTAATTATATGCCTGGACTGTTCACTGTAGCCACCTTCAATTATACTCACATACCTTTGTAACTGTCACTTTAGTGTTTGTTTCCTTACATTTCATTACATTGTTAGTTTACCTTCCTTTAGCACGTTTGTATGGTTGTTCCTGAGGATCGCTAGCAATAGCGGAGCATATTAGGCTAACGTATTACAAGTTGTTTAGGACATGTATTTGAACCGTTATGGAACTCAGACCGTACATAGCTGTTTAAACCTGGAGCCTGGCGCACAGTTCACTATGACTGGACCGTTGTCATCACTGTTCCATGATTAGTGAGGATTATTAGGGTAGATTTATAGGAATGCTGGTCAACCCCTATTGTACACTTTTCTCACCTTCCAATATTTCGTGGATTGAACAATTGAATATGTCAACTTTCAGGATGAATCAAACCACTGTATTTTTGATTCTCTAATATATTTTGTGCGTAAAGGCTCTCCAAACTTTTATGAAGTTATTCATCAATACTTTCCTAACCCTAAATAATATACAAGATCAGAGTATTCTAAAATCAACCAATTGGTGCTGAAAAGGAGACGAATATGCGTGTATTTACAAAATATGTTTTTCTTTCGTTGATCTCTAATATTCTGAACGGTTCTCTCCATATATTCTAGCGAGCCTGTCGAGAAAATTATAATATAAGGTACACCACGTTTAAAGTGATGGCTTTAGATAAATGTACTGAAAACCCTATTGAATGAAAACTCCACAAGAAAATCTGTTGGCCGGCAAGTGGGAGGTTTTTCAGCAGTTGAATTACATTTATTCAAAATGCATTCAGCACGCTAGAGAACCACGCCTGCAAAGCACGTTACGCACCTGCATAAGGTAAGTCTGAATACCAATTACTTAGAAGTGCGTAGGAAAGGCGTGCATAGGAAAGGCGTACATTTCTGAATTGGGCCCATGGCCCTTAAGGATGGTGATGATGGTGGTGGTGCTTACGTGGCTGACATAGATAGCTGTATCCTCTTCATCGTCAGTCCGATAGCACAGCGTGAGACCCAACTTCTCCTGACTGTTGAGCCGACACAACTCTACCTGCTAGAGAGGCAGAATAGAACAGAGAGAATTCACAATGGAGAGGAGGATGAGAGGAGAGGAGGAGAGGAGAGGAGGAGGAGTGGAGAGTCCAACAGAGATGTGTTACCTGCACAGACTTCATAATGACCTTGTTCTTTTCAAGTTCAAGAGCTGGGCCCGTATTCCGAGAACGTCTCTGGGTAGGAGTGCTGATTTAGGATCAGTCCAGACTTTCCGGTTATAATGAATGGACAGGGGGAATCTGATCCTAGATCAGCACTCTCTGAAATGCTTTATGAATACTCTGAGCTTACTGTCTGAGAATTGTCACTAACTAGAACTTGTTACCAGGAAATAAAATCTATGCTCACATCAACAAACAGTACTGAATTGCATCATTGTGTAGGAAGTAGGTTAGTGACACAGAAGGCTGAATTATCCATTTCTAAAGTTAGATAAGTATGAGATAATTATACAGAAGCTCTCAAAATCGGATGCTTCCAGCATTAAGGCCCTCTGCTAATTTCTACTGATGTTATTCAGCTAGGGGCCAGTGTAGATCCCCAGACTGAGTAGGCTGTGGTTACCATGGTGATGAAATATCCAGTATTCAATGGGCTCTCAAGTGGCGCAGTGGTCTAAGACACTGCATCTCAGTGCTAGATACGTCACTACAGACAACCTGGTTTGAATCCAGACTGTATCACAACCGGCCGTGATTGGGAGTCCCATAGGGCGGCGCACAATTGGCCCAGCGTTGTCCGAGTTTGGCTCACTACATATTCATCGCCAAACCCACTGGTTCCAGGTCATCTATAAGTCTTTACTAGGTAAATCCCTGCCTTATCTCAGCTGGCTGGTCACCATAGCAACACCCACCCGTAGCATGCGCTCCAGCAGGTATATTTCACTGGTCACCCCCAAAGCCAACACCTCCTTTGGCCGCCATTCCTTCCAGTTCTCTGCTGCCAATGACTGGAACGACTGGAACATAAGTTGTAGTCTTTCAGAGACAGTGTGCATGCTCGTGTGTGTGTGTGTGTGTGTGTGTGTATGTGTGTGTGTGTGTGTTTAAATGTAAACCAACTGCATCACTCAAACAAATTCAACAAGTAATCCAATATCACTGTGGCATTGGTACTAAAGCTGCATCATTCCAGACCAGTTAAGACTGCAACTGATGTTGAATTATTGTCTGATAAATGACATTCCACCTCCTGTGGTCTTTGCTTATTCTTGTTGTGTGGTTCTTAACCTTTCCTCACCATGGTAACACATCATACACCTCCAATGTCCCCCTGCCCAGAGGGTGGTCCGTACATCAATACCACTAAAACCATATATCAAACAAAACACAGACGGTTGTCCCACTGGGGATGTCTTTGATGGTCACACCGATTGGCATTTACTTTACAGCGTGTTCCCTTAATGTTTCAGGTTAATTAACCCTGGTCTGTTTGGTCACTGCTGTGTTGGGAAGAAACAGAAAGATATCATTTGACAGTTTGACATTTTGCTCTGCCAAATGTATTTTACTTGTGAAGTTACAGTTGGAAGGCAGCAAGTAAAAAGAAGGGACTATAACAGGGATAGCCTAATTAAAGGGATAGCCTAATTAAAGGGATAGCCTAATTAAAGGGATACCTTAATTAAAGGGATAGACTAATTAAAGGGATAGCCTAAATAAAGGGATAGCCTATTTAAATGGACAGGCTAATTAAAGGGATAGCCTAATTACAGGGATAGTCTAATTTACAAAGGGTTCCTGGTGGCAGTTGGGAAAGATTAGAACTAAAGCACAGAGACGACTGATTCAAAAAAATACATGTATTTCTTCGACATCTAGCCACAACAAACAGCCATTTCTTTTCACTAGGACTCCAAACCTCCACACAGTTTACAACGGTTCAGAACGGTTGAGAAAAGTGGTTGGCATGAACGCACCCTGACTGTTGATTAACTACCATGTACTGAGAGATTAGAGAACACTAGCTCCCTGCTGTCAGAGGGCGTTACTAGAGAGAACAGTCACACTGAGTAGTACAGGACACAACCTTGTAATCTGGAGATTTTTGAGGTTAGATTAGAGACTCCCTCCTAGAGTGAGAAATCACGGTACATTAACTCGTAAAAGGGCTACAGTACACAACCTTATAATCTTCAGCACGGAATCTTGTAATAATCTGTGGATGTACACTCTGAGATTAGAGAAACACCACCTAGAGAGACCATGCTAGTCTTGATTAGAAGATAATCTGCATCTCTGTGGTGTTTTTATAGCGGCTCACTGGCAAGAAAAACCTCCCACAGCTGCACTGTAGCTGTACTTAAGTTCCACGGCAATGCAGTAGTGTGAAGCCAGGCTAAACACATCCTTCACAGCTAATGTCCCTGAGGTGCTAGGGCTACAGTTCCCTTTCCTTGAGGAGCAAGGCCATTCAGGGTACAGTTGGATACACTTGACTGAACAAATAGTAACTGAGGGCCAGGTGTGTGTGTGTGTGTGTGTGTTTGAGGGGAAAGAGTAGCCAATCAGTAATCAGGTCATGACCTTGCCTCAGTTAGGCTGAGGTGTGTGTGTGTGTGTGTGTGTGTGTGTGTGTGTGTGTGTGTGTGTGTGTGTGTGTGTGTGTGTGTGTGTGTGTGTGTGTGTGTGTGTGTGTGTGTGTGTCAACCCATCTCTCATCCCTCTCTCACACAGAGAGACATCCATCCATTTAGTCAGAAGAGGCCGTTAAACCACAGTTGGCAGCAGAGGATCACTAATGACCCAGAATCCTGTGCGGTGAACCACGGGCACCCATTAAACGAGCACCACCACTGCACAAACACACACTACCACGTCACCCATCACCTCACCTCACCTCACGTCTACCACAGTCACTGCCTCTCTGACACAAATTACATTCTCCACCCAGCCTCCCAGACTCCCAGACAGGCTATTTATCAAAAAAAGTGTCCTTCTTTATAGGGAAAACATACCAAACTGAGGTAATACCGGTATTTTAATCATTTGGATGAAAAAATGAGCTGCGGGGATATGTGGTTGTAATTAGCTTTGTAGTGCATAAGTAGGGAGCACTATGTTTGGCCAAGAGCCGGATGACTTGTCAATATAAACCGCTGTGGGAGAATTGTCATCGCAGGAACTTGTGGGGCTCCATTTTGATTTACCTCATACTCAAACTCATCTGGCCTGTCCACTTCAGCTTGGGTGTTGGAGAGATACTCTGGACACTCGTAGAATTCATGCTCCATGGTGTGGATGGAGTGACAGCTGGGGAGAGAAAGAAAGAGAGGAAGAGAGAGGGGGAAGATGAGAAAGAAAGATGTGTGAGTAGCAAGCTGGTTTGAACACCTTTCTCCCTGTGCTGTGCCTATTGGTCGCTAACAAACATCCCTTTTACAACCCCCAATAAAGCACCTACTGGCATGGATCTATACACACATTCTTTCATTTTAAACATGGACATAGTTTAACAAGACAAAAAAAGCAGTGTAATTTACTTAACCTGCAGAAATTACCTGTAATTTGATGAAATTTCCCCCCCGGGGATCAATAAAGTACCTATCTATCTATCTATCTATCTATCTATCTATCTATCTATCTATCTATCTATCTATCTATCTATCTATCTATCTATCTATCTATCTATCTATCTATCTATCTATCTATCTATCTATCTATCTATCTATCTATCTATCTATCTATCTATCTATCTATCTATCTATCTATCTATCTATCTATCTATCTATCTATCTATCTATCTATCTATCTATCTGTAAAAAGGCAGCTTTATCTCCTCTGTAATACAGTATATTGATTTACAGATTGTTACTTGGGGGGCCCTAAGCGAGATTTGGTTTTCGGGCCCCCCACCTCGCGGGTAAAACTTTTGGTGGTCCCCCTCTTGATGGTAGAGAGATTTGTTTTGTACATTTCCTGTAATTCTCTCCATTTTGCCATGAGGCATAGAGAAAATATTGTAGTTTTAAAGCAAATTGGGCCCGCTAGTGGCTGGGGGCCCTAAGCGACCCCTTATATCGCTTATGCCCAGAGCCAGCCCTGATCTCAGCCCTGTGTAAAACCAGCCCACAGTAACATCACTGTTATTTAGAATCACAACAGCATCCATACTGCCTCCCCCTTACCATGGCTAACCCATGTTCATATTCAAGGCTAACCCATGTACATATTCAAGGTTAACCCATGTTAATATTCAAGGCTAACCTATGTTCATATTCAAGGTTAACCCATGTTCATATTCAAGGCTAACCCATGTACATATTCAAGGTTAACCCATGTTAATATTCAAGGCTAACCTATGTTCATATTCAAGGTTAACCCATGTTCATATTCAAGGCTAACCCATGTACATATTCAAGGTTAACCCATGTTAATATTCAAGGCTAACCTATGTTCATATTCAAGATTAACCCATGTTCATATTCAAGGTTAACCCATGTTCATATTCAAGGCTAACCCATGTACATATTCAAGGTTAACCCATGTTAATATTCAAGGCTAACCTATGTTCATATTCAAGGTTAACCCATGTTCATATTCAAGGTTAACCCATGTTCATATTCAAGGCTAACCCATGTTCATATTCAAGGTTAACCCATGTTCATATTCAAGGTTAACCTAGGCTAGGGTTAGGGTAAGGTTTGAGGCTAGGGTTAAGGTAAGGTTTGAGGGTTGGGTTAAGGTAAGGTTTGAGGCTAGGGTTAGGGTAAGGTTTGAGGCTAGGGTTAGGGTAAGGTTTGAGGCTAGGGTTAAGGTAAGGTTTGAGGGTTGGGTTAAGGTAAGGTTTGAGGCTAGGGTTAGGGTAAGGTTTGAGGCTAGGGTTAAGGTAAGGTTTGAGGCTAGGGTTAGGGTAAGGTTTGAGGCTAGGGTTAGGGTAAGGTTTGAGGCTAGGGTTAGGGTAAGGTTTGAGGCTTGGGTTAAGGTAAGGTTTGAGGCTTGGGTTAGGGTAAGGGTTAAGATGAATGTTAGGGTTAGATGTCCCACACCTGTCTGACAGCAGGAAGGGACAGATAGAAGGTTAGAGTTGAGGGTAAGTTTAGGGTAAGATTTGAGGCAAGGGTTAGGGAAAGGGTTAAGGATTAGGGGTTGAGGCTAAGGTTATGATAAGGGTTAAGGTTAATTTTAGGGTAAAGGTTAGATGTCCCACACCTTTCTGACAGCAGGGAGGGGCAGATAGCAGGTTAGGGTTAGGCTTGAGGGTTAGGGTTGAGGCTAAGGTTAGGGTAAGGTTGGAGGCTAGGGTTAGGGTGAGGGTTAAGGTTAATGTTAGGGTTATGGTTAGGGTTAGATGCCCCTCACCTGTCTGACAGCAGGAAGGGGCAGATGTCGGGTACAGGTGGAGTAGCAGGTCTCAGCTTAGCCAGGGCCATGATGTGTTCGAAGGTGATGTCCGTCTGCGTGCACACGTCCACCACGTGCACTTCCTGTAATGTTTGGTGTGCATGGGCGTGGTTGCCATGGTGACGGACGACCTGCACCATGATGGGGTCTCTCCTGATGACCTCCACCACCTCATCATGGCTGGCCTTGGAGTAGCCCCTGCCATTCACCTGAACAGGGAAGAGATAGAAGAGTCTCAAACCTATGTTTACTGTACAGGAATAACTAGGTGTCTATGGGCTGAGAGATAGAAGAGTCTCAAACCTATGTACACTGTACAGGAATAACTAGGTGTCTATGGGCTGAGAGATAGAAGAGTCTCAAACCTATGTTCACTGTACAGGAATAACTAGGTGTCTATGGGCTGAGAGATAGAAGAGTCTCAAACCTATGTACACTGTACAGGAATAACTAGGTGTCTATGGGCTGAGAAGTAATAATAATAATAATAATAATAATTAACAGATTTAACCCTTTACTTGGACTTGTGTTGTGTGGTTGTGTGTGTAAACACTGCCTTGCAAAGAACCCTGCCCTGCAACCGCTACACTATGTACACTGTAGAGGAATAACTGTGGTAAGCCAGTATCACAAAAGCTAGTATCTCCCCACCGTCAAGTCCCTATCATTCCCAAGTCCCTATCATTCCCAAGTTCCTATCATTCCCAAGTTCCTATCATTCCCAAGTCCCTATCATTCCCAAGTTCCTATCATTCCCAAGTCCCTACCATTCCCGAGCCCCTACCATTCCCAAGTCCCTACCATTCCCAAGTCCCTATCATTCCCAAGTCCCTACCGTTCCAAAGTCCCTACCATTTACCGGATGGAGGAGATGGAGGTGTTCCGTTAGTCCTATGTAGTGAGCCCACAGACAAGCAACATGTTATACTGTAGAGTGCACCTAGTGATCCAATTACAGCATGCTGAGTACCAGTCTGGTTCTGAGTCAGCCAACACCTTTGTCATTGTCTTGCCAAGGCAACAACAAGGGCACTATGAAAACCCTATTATATACAGTACATGTATTTCAGAGAAGCGTGCAGCGCTAAGATCTCACACACTGATCCTCATTTTTTTCTCCATTCTTATTCATATCTAGTACTGAACTGACATACTGAGACCTCCTACCTACCACATCACGGTACAATGGACCCCTGGGACTAGCAGTCCAGTAGTGATCCCTGAGAGCCTGGGTGAGCCTGGAGAAGAAAAGCCTGTCAGTTTTAAAGGGCACCTTCTGTCTCTCCAGTGGAGGGGGGAGAGGGAGGAGGCCAGGGTGGAGGTCTCTTCCCCTGGGTTGGACTGGTCTGAGCTCTGGGTCTCTGGCTCTGGGACTCGTCATTACATTACTGTGGGGGTCAAACTAAATGGTTGGGTCTCAGCGGGAACACTTTTGTAAGACATCATATTGACACCTGCCAGGTAACTAACTAACTAACCCCCCCCCCCCCCATAATAAAGCATGTTCATCTTGAGGAGAACCATCCAAGGGGACACCTATACAAATGTACAGTATACATTCACCACAGTAAGTCACTTTGGATAACAGTGTCTACTAATGGTATATAATATGACATCATCTGCATTTTATTAATTAGATGTAATATTAAAGGTTAACCCATGTTCATATTCAAGGTTAACCCATGTTCATATTCAAGGTTAACCCATGTTCATATTCAAGGTTAACCCATGTTCATATTCAAGGCTAACCCATGTTCATATTCAAGGTTAACCCATGTTCATATTCAAGGCTAACCCATGTTCATATTCAAGGTTAACCCATGTTCATATTCAAGGCTAACCCATGTTCATATTCAAGGCTAACCCATGTTCATATTCAAGGTTAACCCATGTTCATATTCAAGGCTAACCCATGTTCATATTCAAGGCTAACCCATGTTCTTTCTGAATAACAGGTTTATTTATTAGAATGTTCTGGAAGAAAATTCAGGCCATAGCCAAACTCATGAGTCACATACAGGATATGTTTTACTCATACAGAATGGTTGTCAAATCCTGGCTCCCTGTATATTAACCCCTAGTGAGGTTATCTCTATGGCAATGAGGCATACCTCACCTGACAGCAGTAAGGGTTGAGGGTTAGGGTTGAGGCTAGGGTTAGGTTTGAGGCTAGGGTTAGTGTTGAGGCAAGGGTTAGGGTTAGGATTAGGTTCCAGGTTAGGGTTAGATGTCCCTCATCTGTCTGACAGAACACACACACATCCTTGGTCTGCAGTCATCTGTGACCTCAGATACACTGTTTATCCAATTACAGGGCCTCATTACGCTACAGATGTCAAGTTCATGTCCAATCAATCACATCCTCAGATTTATTTTCAACATTAATTGTTGAAATGTGTCAGGATGTCAAACTGGAAGCAAGGTGGGGCACACACTGACACACACACACACACACACACACACACACACACACAAGGATACACACACAGACACAAACACACAGACACAAACACACACACACACACACACACACACACACACACACACACACACACACACACACACACACACACACACACACACACACACACACACACACACACACACACACACACACACACACACACACACACACTTACTTACCTAACTCCATTTATCTCTGTAATGATATAGAAACCAGCTCCATTTATCTCTGTAATGATATAGAAACCAGCTCCATTTATCTCTGTAATGAGATAGAAACCAGTTCCATGTATCTCTGTAATGAGATAGAAACCAGCTCCATTTATCTCTGTCATGAGATAGAAACCAGCTTCATTTATCTATGTAATGAGATATAGGCAAGAGAAGATACATAGACAGATATATATTATCTCAGATGTGTGTTTGTGTGTGTGTTTGTGTGTGTGTGTGTATGAGTGAGGTGATGCATTACAGTCTGGCCAGAGGGAGCAGGTCAGGATATACCCTGAATATTCACAGCTGACCCAGAGGGAGAGGGAGCAGGTGAGGATATCCCCTGGGTGTCCACAGCTGACCCAGCACACAGGTAACAAAACTAGCTATCCCCTATCTGATTAAATACTGTAAAACCCTGAGAGCTTGCTTGACCTGAACTACCCTCACTATCAGAGTTACTTCCTGGATCAGCACCCAGCATGCAGCACACACCACACAACGTAGAGAACTTAATTGACAGTAGAAAACAACTAGCTGTTAATTGACTGAATCTAAACCCAGAGACCTTAGTGGACCTGAGCTACCCTCACCTGACTCACTGTTAGAGCTCCTGCCAAGATCAGCATACAGCAAAGACAGAAGAAAACAAAACACTCTAGCTAAGCACTAATACAGAAATAAAATGCCTCTTATTTGACCTGACCTAGCCTCACTGTCAGAGTTACTGCCTGACTCAGCACAAAGACACACAGCAAAGACAATGTGTGAACTGTGATGTCTTGATCTCTGTTCTCTCTCTCTCTCTCTCTCCCCTCGTCCTCTCTCTTCTCCTCCTCTCTCTCTCTCTCTCTAAGGTGAGGATACAGCTTTCAGAACAGCTGTGAAGAGGAGATCCAGTGGAGATAATCAGTCAGCCTTAAAGCATGATGGATGAGGAGCGATTTCTGAAGTCTATGTGGGCATTCCATTGATATTGCATCTATTGTGTTGTCATCGGTGTGAAGACTGGATTGATGTCTGACAGTAATGCCTTTTTAATGAAGCTTGCTTTCTCAACGTCAACACAGCTTCCTATTGTGTGCAACCTGAAACGTAGACACAGACATACTGTATCTCGTCTCAGACGGTAATGAAACATACAGAGAACACCACATACGGCACTTCCTGGTTCCCTCGAGGTAAAGGTTACTGATGTCAATACAACATGGCCCCCCATGGACCTGTGTGTATTTGAAGTGAAAGCTCTTGTCTTCCCCAACGCCAGTCTGTAAAGGTCAGTAGTTATTGTGGTCTACCACAGGGTGTGAGGGTCAGGAAGAGACCCAGCCCTGACAGGTGACAGGGCTATAAGGGTAGTAGTCTCATATTGATTATAGACCTTAATAATCTCAGGCTACTCAAGTAAAATGTCAAATGATTTGATCAATAGACCTGTTCTATGTAGCTCTGGTTGAGAGCTAGTGTTTCCTGTTGAGGTCTGGTATCTCACGATAAGAACAGAATATGTTAGCCGGTGATCCTCCACCACAGTCTATGGGACTGTATCCAGTGATGTGCCCATACCTACAGTAAACTTGTGATATGTTGCATAGACTACCCTTGAGCACCAAGTGGAACAGATGATTGAATAAAAATAGAAATGTGTTTGTCAAAAGTCCACCTTTATTTCGACGTCTTCAACGACATCACACTTGCAGCATCCGATCTTATCCACTAAGATGGTGGTGCCTCTTGTCGATATGAACAGGTGAGATAAGTACCCACACACCCACCCACCCACACCCACATAAATCAGAATGGCAGGCAGATTGTAGGTCAGGGTTTCCCTTAGTCAAGAACATGGCTTACTGAAAATGGTCTAAAGGGAATTTTTCCTACTCCAATCCTGATTTTTCCCAAAGTTATTTCATACAAAGTCTTGAATACTCCCCAAGTCAGATCATCAGCAGTGTCTGGGTAAAACGTATTTAAAAGGGCTGGCACTTGGGCAGTATTACTTTCTAATGAAGCTTCATTTAGCGTCGTTAGAGAGAAACGGGGAAAGCAGAGAGCAGAGAGAGCAGAGAGAGCAGAGAGAGCAGAGAGAGCAGAGAGAGCAGAGAGAGCAGAGAGAGCAGAGAGAGCAGAGTTGATTAATATAATTCAGAGTCATTACATCCATTTCAGCAGAGTAGCATGACTATTTTGACCTTTCTGAAATCACTATATTTAGCCCCATTCTCCTCTGTTACATCAGGGATCACCAACTAGATTCAGCCACAGGACAATTTTAGTAGACTTGAATTTGACCACAAGAAGCCCAAACAGATATTTGATTAAAATATGATAATTTTAAACACACATATACCGTGCATTCGGAAAGTATTGAGACCCCCTGACTTTTTCCACATTTTGTTATGTTACAACTTTATTCTAAAATTGATTAAATTAAACATTCTCCTCATCAATCTTCACACAATACCCCATAACAACAAAGCAAAAACTGGTTTTTAGATTGTTTTGCCAAAAAATGTTTTTTATTGTTTTTGTAAACATTTGCCCCAAAATTCTAAAAACCTGTTTTTGCTTTGTCATTATGAGTTATTGTGTGTAGATTAATGGGGAGGTTCTCATTTTATAATAAGGCTGTAACGTAACAAAATGTGGAAAAAGTCAAAGGGTCTGAATACTTTCCGAATGCATTGTAGCTCCATTTTTGTGTATTTTATTCTATTTACTTTTTAACTCTGCTTTGTTGAAGGGCTCATAAGCATTTTACTGTAAAGTCTACATCAGTTGTATTCGGCCCATGTGACAAATAACACTTGATTTGATTTGACTTGACCATTAATTATTTCCATTATATGTTGTTTTGCATTTTCCTGTAAGCATCGCACCAATTAATCACAGTGACAAGGTATGCTAATCAGACAGAGGGTGGGAAACTGAGACTGGAGAAAGCAAGACGTGTGTCCAAAATGAAACCCTATTCCCTATATAGTCTCAGCCCTGGTCAAAAGTAGTGCACTATATAGGGTATAGGGTGCGTCTTTAGACACAGTCCAAGGAAAGGTTTACACTCCACAGAACAACACAGCCACTGCTATACATGGTAATGGTGGTGTGTCTATGTGTGCATGCAAATCTACACACACACACACGCACACACACGCACGCATGTCCTTGATGATGAGTGTACCATGTTATATCCTTCACGGTAACACAGACACAGCCCTCTACTACACCAACGTCTGAAAATAATCAATTAGTTCTGCATCATAAAAACACATGAAGTCGTGAAAAAAGACAATCTATGTAAGGCCTGGACTGATGTGAAAACCCTCCGGTCAATCCAGCCAACATCACACACTACATTATGGAAGGATTAGAGAGGCAGTGGTTCTGGGAAACACACTGATAACACTCTCTCACTTCATCACTCACTCCCTCTCTCACTGTGCTCTCTAGATCGGTCTCTCCCTCCTCTCTTGTTTGCTCACTGTCTGCTAATTTCTCTCTCCCTCTCTCTCTCTCTCTCCATCCCTCTCTCTCTCTCTCTCTCTCTCTCTCTACCCCTCCCCCCTCTCTCTCTTGCTCTCTTTTAAACTCCTCAACCCAGTTCCAGGAGCAGCAGTAGAGACACACAGACAGAACAGAGGGAGAGAGAAAGATGGAGAGCGAGTAATGATTGACATGAAACCAGACAGTCTGATCAGCCGTCTACAGCCTAGTCAACTTCACCTACACCCACCAGGCCTTCTGATGTAACAACAGGAAATCAAAGGTTAGCATCTGTTGTTGCAGAACAAACTACAGATGTAGGCTCTTAATTTGATCACCCTGTTGTTGCAGGAAGTTTCAATTGAAAAAGGCTTCTAAAGTTACACTTGAACATTTCAAACTTGATTTGCCCTTACTAAAAATGTATCAACCCCTGAAATGTTTTTCCATTAATTCTAATCCACACAATAATTCATATTTCCTGTTGCTGCAGGATTGTTTTCCTGCTGTGAGGAACTGGTCAAATTAAGATCCTAGGGGTCTTTTTCTCCCGTTATGCCTCTCTGAATAGTAGCCAGGGAAGGTTATTTCCTTCACTATAGAATGGAAGAAAAGGATCCTTCTCTCCTTCAGGATACACTTCAGAAATCCTCCATGCTCCTGATTAAAACTAGAATAGAACCGGAATCATCTGGGATTCTCTTCTATTGTGTCTTTCAATATCACGATTCTTAGGTGCCATGACTAGAGACTATGTTTATACATGAGAACCTCCATGTTGCCTGCAACGCGCTTAGCACCAATACTGTAATCAAGGAGCAGTGTGACAGTAATTCAGTATTCACATTAGCATGGTCCTAACAAAACTTCACAGTTTTCTTCATGTTTCTATCATGGTGTGAATAATGTGTTTGGGTTGTGTAGCATCGTATATCATGGCAGGGCAATGTGTCTGTGTCTGTTCAGCTGTATGACTAATGGACCTATCAGACCTAGAGAATAACCCGAAGCAGCCACGGATGGCGTGGGTTATGACAAACTGCATCAACAAACCATTAACCAGCCGCCCTAGCAACCACATTACAATTACACCAGACGTACACACTTGCGCATGTACACGCACACACACGCGCACACGCTCACCAGTTATCCACCCTCCACCCAAACAACCATTCACACATCACACAGCCCCGGCGATGCATAAATTACCAGTCTTTTGTCTCAGTGGGGTGTAAAACGTGTTGTTTTGTGGACGTGGTATGTGGTCGTGTGGATACTGGCAACAGGATAGTATCTCTCCACCACACTACTCTGTTGGCAAGTGAACTCATCAGGGTTTATGTATCTCTCTCTCTCTCTCTCTCTCTCTCTCTCTCAATATTGGCTAGCAGCAAAGCGGACACATTCCTTGGTTTACACTAAATCCCTCTGGCTGGTGTCAGTTGTGGTGAAACAAACAAACATTGTCCATGAAAAGCCTCTGCCTCCATTTCCAGTATGGCTGTTCCATTATTTCTCAATCAGCCATTGTCTTCTGCTTACAACCACATTGAACAGGACTTTGTCTTGTGTTAACACATCTAGCTCTGTATACCTCATGAAAGACCCCATGTTGGGATTTACATCCAGGAAGTGTGTGTGTGTGTGTGTCTATGCTCATGGTGTGATTTACATCCAGGAAGTGTGTGTGTGTGTCTTTTATACACCCCTCCCTCCCTCCATCTCTCTCACTCTCCCTCCCTCTCTCCCTCCCCCCCTCTCTCTCTCCCTCTCCCCCCCCCCTCTCTCTCTCTTTCCCTCCCTCCCTCTGGCTGGGTTTTATCCCCTCTTTAGATTGATATCCTGATCAAGTAATGAATGTGGTCTGGTCAGTGCCAGGATCTCTGTTGTGTCCTTGTCCTCCCACCATCATTACTCCTCCATTCATCTCCCTGCTGCCATTAAAACAACAGCCACACAATAGCCCTCCCTGCCAGCCCCAGCCACAATACAACACAGGCAATGTGTTTGAATTATACCTCAGAGGGTCAGCGATTAGGCCCACATTAGTGACCCAGTCTGGGGTTCAGACAGAGGGCAGCTACCCCTCTACCATATTCCTCTGTGATGGAGGGATTGGTGGAGGGGGAGAGGAGAATAGAGTGTTACTATGGGACCCCGCAGAGTGATTGAGGGGGGTCTGGATGACTGGACAGAGCAGGGGTTCACATAGTATTTGTGCTCTGAGCGTTTTATTCAGCCTGCCTGTCTGGTGTCAGGGTTTAAACATTTGGAACTATTCCATTAGTTCCTTGGTGCCAGGTAAACTCAATCCAGAGCAGATAAAGGAGAATGATAACTGATCCCAGGTGAACTCAGGTGAACTGATCCCAGGTGAACTCAGGTGAATTGATCCCAGGTGAACTCAGGTGAACTGATTCCAGGTGAACTCAGGTGAACTGATCCCAGGTGAACTCAGGTGAACTGATCCCAGGTGAACTCAGGTGAACTGATCCCAGGTGAACTCAGGTGAACTGATCCCAGGTGAACTCAGGTGAACTGATTCCAGGTGAACTCAGGTGTGGCTGGATGGTGGAAGGAGGCACCCTTCTGTTTTATTAGTGAATCATTGCACCAAACGGACACAAACTGCCTCAAGCTGGCAGGCCATTACAGGGTACTGATGGGGGTGTAGCGAGCTTGTACTGTGTGTTTATGTGTGTGTGTGTGTTAGTGTACGTGTGCGTGTGTGTTTGTGTGGGTGCGTGTGTCTCTCTCATAGCCCTCCATCGCTCAGTCTACAACACATCCCTGTAGACACCACTATGTCTCATGGTCAGCCCTGTAGACACCACTATGTCTCATGGTCAGCCCTGTAGACACCACTATGTCTCATGGTCAGCCCCGTAGACACCACTATGTCTCATGGTCAGCCCTGTAGACACCACTATGTCTCATGGTCAGCCCTGTAGACACCACCATGTCTCGTGGTCTGCCTTGTAGACACCAGTATGTCTCATGGTCAGCCCTGTAGTCACCACTATGTCTCATGGTCAGCCCTGTAGTCACCACTATGTCTCATGGTCAGTGTTATGCCTGTAGACACCACTATGTCTCACGGTCAGTGTCAGCCCTGTAGACACCACTATGTCTCATGGTCAGTGTCATTCCTGTAGACACCACTATGTCTCATGGTCAGTGTCAGCCCTGTAGACACCACTATGTCTCATGGTCAGTGTCATGCCTGTAGACACCACTATGTCTCATGGTCAGTGTCAGCCCTGTAGACACGACTATGTCTCATGGTCAGTGTCATGCCTGTAGACACCCCTATGTCTCATGGTCAGTGTCAGCCCTGTAGACACCACTATGTCTCATGGTCAGTGTCAGCCCTGTAGACACCACTATGTCTCATGGTCAGTGTCAGCCCTGTAGACACCAGTATGTCTCATGGTCAGTGTCAGCCCTGTAGACACCCCTATGTCTCATGGTCAGTGTCAGCCCTGTAGACACCACTATGTCTCATGGTCAGTGTCAGCCCTGTAGACACCACTATGTCTCATGGTCAGTGTCATGCCTGTAGACACCCCTATGTCTCATGGTCAGTGTCAGCCCTGTAGACACCAGTATGTCTCATGGTCAGTGTCAGCCCTGTAGACACCACTATGTCTCATGGTCAGTGTCAGCCCTGTAGACACCAGTATGTCTCATGGTCAGTGTCAGCCCTGTATACACCACTGTCTCATGGTCAGTGTCAGCCTTGTTGCTCTGCCTTCTATTGTCCTCCAGTCTCTCATTTGGGAGAGACACAGGTTAATTTGTTGCTAGTTGACAGCAGCTCTGTGGCTGAGGCAGAGCCAAGCTCTCTACATGGGGTTAATAGAGGGGCTTCGGATGGCAGACACCGCTGGAAAGCCAGGGGAGCATCTGGTTTTTTTTCAGGTGAACTCAGGTGTGGCTGGATGGTGGAAGGAGGCACCCTTCTGTTTTATTAGTGAATCATTGCACCAAACGGACACAAACTGCCTCAAGCTGGCAGGCCATTACAGGGTACTGATGGGGGTGTAGCGAGCTTGTACTGTGTGTTTATGTGTGTGTGTGTGTTAGTGTACGTGTGCGTGTGTGTTTGTGTGGGTGCGTGTGTCTCTCTCATAGCCCTCCATCGCTCAGTCTACAACACATCCCTGTAGACACCACTATGTCTCATGGTCAGCCCTGTAGACACCACTATGTCTCATGGTCAGCCCTGTAGACACCACTATGTCTCATGGTCAGCCCCGTAGACACCACTATGTCTCATGGTCAGCCCTGTAGACACCACTATGTCTCAT